>JAYMFT010057800.1:0-15022 GCA_038088735.1 Panulirus argus | reverse complement strand
ATAATATCCGTTGTGTTAACTAATCACACTTGAATTCGCTCGTCAAAGTCTGTAGGAGCTGTGCTCCATACTTTTTTTATAAAGTCTGAGCTACTAAATAAATTCAATTCAATTCACTCACTCATACAGACAAACCTAGGCCAAGTGTTGATAGGCGACCTTGTTTTCGGTGCATTACACATGATTGCTGGAGATTGGGTGTGAATGAATGAAGTCTGTTTTTTTTTTTCTGTTCCTTATGCTACCTTACTAACATGGGAAACTGTGAATAAGTATGAAAGAAAAACTAAGAATTCCATTTTTGACTTAGTACACTTCATTCACATCGCTGTGATCGCTGGTTGAACTGTTTGCTGGGTCTGTAATCACTGGTTTAACTGTTCGCTGCTCGTGTGTGTTTTAGTACGTGAAAGCTGATACAAATTTTGAGTTGAAAAAAATATTACTCTCTAGAAAATGAAAGAACTGCCCTTTATATGTATTATCCGACGTTACCGCAAAGGAGATGAAGTATCCATTCGTGAACTTATGACAGAAGCAACTATGGAAACTGTGACAGACTTCTTTTGGGCTGCTGTTCTGTCTGAAATCATGCCTCAGGTTAGTATTTTCGGGTGTTGTTTATTTTAGGCGAAATATGTACTGTCACATTACTGTACCGTCATTCTGATTTTAACAAATGTTTGAGCCTAAGTTATAAGTTAAGCTTCGCCTCGAATGATTTATTTCGTGGTGTAATAAGAGTAGGAGGTTTTGGTAAGAGATTAGTTTTGTCTGTGGTATGATTTGGTATGATTTAATAGCAGTCATGCAATGTCACATTATGAATGTTTTCAAGAAACAAGTAAAAGATTCTCATTGGAGTATGGTAGGTCCTTAAGGATCTTAATTTGTAAATGAGTATCTGGACGTACAAAGTTGATAGTAGTTATGCTCAGCTCTTTAATGGTAGGTTTTAGTCATGAAATCATTCTATTTTGTATTTAGCTTGATTATTATTTAGTACTCTCGTATTGCTATAACTCGTGTTGTGCCATCATTCTTACTAAATATTTTGAGACCCAAATAGGAAATAAGTATTTATGTATTCTTTATGTACTGTCGTCAGTGAAATAGATATGTACACTGTTTATGTAGTTTGCCAACATAATCTCAGATTCAAACTCAAAAGTCATCTTTTGGAAATGGCAAAAAATTTTCTTGTTTTAGATGCTTTATATGATTCATTGTGGTTTTAGAAATATAAAAAGAGTGATAGCTGCAAGGGTTATGTGTATTGGGAAAAACACAGAGTTAATTAAAGTAGCAGTAGGTAAAATATTTGTGAAGAGTCTCCCTAAAAAAGTAACAGCACCAAATATTTGTGAATGCCACATAATAAATGTCATAAGAAAAGTACACACACATCTTAAGAAAGGATGGAGATATATGAAACAATTGTATTTATAAATGAAGCATCAGTAGTAGGAGGGATTATGCCGTGATACAAAAAGAATGAAGTGCCACGTGGCGAGATGTGTCAACATCAGTATAGTGCCTACCACAAAATAAGTAGTTTGTTTTCACTAGAAGGTTAATATTTCTCCTTGTCTAAGTCAAGGCCCATATCACATTTTTCTTAGTTGTTTTATTTTCCCTTATGATCCTTCATTTTCTTTGAGTTATTGATTATATCTTGAAAAATGTCCAGTTTTAAGGGACTGGAATGTATGATGGATCAGTGGGTTTGTGATCATGATATAGATTCATGGAAATACTGTACATCAGTAACATGTACCCTTACACCATCATAAACAACACCTGCAACAATCACTATATATATTATCCACACCCAGTCACCTACTCTATCCTCCATCACAATCCATCTGCACCACCCATGACCACAGACAGAGAGCATTAGATGTGGGGAGAAACAGGTACTGAACCATATTGGCAGTGAACAAACCCCAAATGAAAAGAGGTGAAAAACAGATCCAGAGTGTTAGGAGTGTGGTCACAGTTGTCAGGAGTATGGATATGGTGGGTGATAATATGCTGTAGATCATTGAGAATGGAGAATATGAGGGCTTTAAGGCTCTGTCATCTATATAAGAGGGGTGTATCCATTCCCTGTGGTGTATGTTGAAGCTCCCAAAGTAGAGGACCTCTTTCTGCATGATTTGCATTTTCTTATATCTTCTGTATTAAACATTTACAAATTTTTTATTTGCATCAAAATAATACTACAGCTTTCCTTGATTTTCAGATTAGAAAACATTAGGAGGTTTTAGCTATTTCTCTGATGTCTCTTTTACATGCAAAGTGAGAAATGAGATATATTTTTGTGAACCTTTGACAAAAATGGATGCAATTGCAGATAGTCTTGTTAAACTAAATTTTTCTTTCCTGCTATTGTGTATAGTGAGTAATTTTTTGCTTTCATCATAAATTTATATCACTCTATAAACTTTAGAGAATTGTAGTAATTCCTCTTGCTTTTTTTATACTTTCAGATTTCACTTTTGGCAATTGCTATTGCCTTCATTGGGCTTGGAATTCCATTTTACTTCTGCCTCCTTGGTATTCCAGTAGCCATCATCCTTCTTTATACTCTGATTTGGTGTGCACATTTGTTTAAGGTAAGTGTCATAATGTACAGTATTTTGAAATATAGTTGTCCACTTTCTTGTTTACAATAATTTCTCTCCAGGGTCTGTTTGTCCCAAGAACCTTAAAAGAATCTCTAAGACCCCTTTGGATTAGAAACCTCTGATCTGGCTTCTGAGTAGATAAATGCCACTCACCCTTTGCGATTTAGTGGTTGTGGTCTACAGCAGGGTATGGGTTCACCCTTTAGCTAATCTGTAATCTCTGCTTAATGATGACATAATTGTTCCAGTGGGTGAAATGCTGACTGTGCTGCTTACCACACAGTTATTGGAACCACAGAAAATATGGACCCCTTTATTTTTTCCCAGCTTCTCCCATCTTACCATGGATAAGTTCCCTCCATAATTTGTTTAAGGTATAATGTATATATGTATGATGAATTAATTTGATATTTTTTGTATATTTTTTTTACATATTGAACTTGTTACCATTTTAATGATAATTCCTTTTCCTCCCCATCTGCTTCTTGTTGGAATCTAGATGGGTCTTTCTGTTTCATATTGAAGCCTTCAGGGTTTCTGTAGTCAATGGGTTCAGAGGTTAAATGCTTATTTGTGTATTTTTTTCATGTCATTATTTCATAATCTGACTTTTGCTCACAAACACTATTGCTTTGCTCTTTTAGCATTCCAGTTCAAAATATTGGGTTGAATTATTCATTTTATTTGTGACTATTGAAGTATCTGAAAGAAGGATAATTTATGGAGATGAAATGGAGAGAGGGCTACAGAGTAAAATGGAGAAGTGGATGAATCTAGGCATTACATATATAAGATCTCTCTCTCTTGTTTTTAAGTTCCTAGGTTGTTATTTGCATTACCTTTCCACATAACTGTCCATATCTTTTCTCGCTGATGTACAAATGCTGCTGTACGATATCTGATATTAGATCAATAGAAACTATTTTTCTTCCCATACTTTATTGCATTAAGAGCATTACCTCTTATAATTCTTTTGATCATTCCAGCAGCCCTACTTTAACTTGTGTGTATAGATAGTTAAAAGGATTATGTTCTCTGCAGGCTATAGAGCTCTATGAAGATTTGAACAATATATCACAGAAATACAAGCAAGAACCTTACTGTGGAGTCTGGGTAGCTGAAGTGCTGGAAGTTAGTGAGGCAAATGAACTCAATGCAGTGGTAAATAAGACAAAAAAGGTAAGATATAATTGTTTTGTGTTTACAAGAAAAAGTGTTTGTTGCTACATTGAGTGCTTAGTATTGTATTAAAGTTTACTAAACTAGAAGCTTAGTTTTGCTGTTTTATAGTTATACTTGTTTTCATCCAGAAAGTAGGCACTATTTATCACATGAATGATATATTTTGTATAGATATATAAAAGCAAGATGTCTAGTTTTATTTTTTCAATTTGACAAACTAGTTGTTCTTCAAGAAATATGTCCATAATCCTCAGATAGAGTATGAATTCCTGACTGAAAAAGACCTTGATGCTAGAGGTCAAGACTTAGAGGGAAGAAGAAGGCATATTGTAGGAACAGTTGCCATCACCAAATCTTTACATGGAGGTTTAAAGTAAGTCCTCAGTTTTTGTGGCACATTAAAAAATTACTCACATTGTTTATATTTTCCATGGTTAAATACATGATGTTGTGTATCCATGATTTGAGTTCATACAGGGTAGTCCTTAAAAATAGTTTCATAGTACACTAATCATCATCATTATAAAGTGTGCCAGAAAGGAATTGTGATTACTGATACATTTGATGATACTACTGCTATATCACAACCTCCCCAGTGGATCACAACAAACTGGAAAAAACTACACTCTAAGGAGGAAAAAATGAGGATGAGTCTCATGTGCTGTAGTTATAGGACATTGAGGGTTAAGTAAGCAAGGTGTACAAGGGAAACTGGCAGGGTCAAGAGGAAGGTACGAGGACTGAAAAAAGAGGACAAATGAGAATTGGGGTGAGTTATTATCGGCAAGCTTCACGGAGAATAAGAAAATGCTTGACATGGTTAATAGTGTGAGAAAACAAGGGAACAAGTGGGAACACTAGTGAAGGAGTGAAATGGGGCAGGAGTAATAGGTGAAGAAGAGGTGGCATGAGTGCTTTCAAGGACTGTTAAAGGTGTTTGATGTTAGAGTGACAGATATAGAGTGTTTGGGTCTGGAGGTATGCATAGTGAGAGAGTCATTGCAAGTGGTGTGGTGAAAAGAGTGAAGGGCTTGTGTAAGATGAAATGTAGCATGTTGGCTGGAGTAGATGGTAATCCAATTGAATTTCTTAAGAAAGGGAGTGACTTTGTTGTTGATTGGTTAGTTAGAATTTCAGGTTTATATATGTATCATGGTGAGATGCCTGAGGAATGGCAGGATTCATGTATAGCACCAGTGTACAAGGCAAGAGGAACAAAGGTGAGTGTTTGAATTACACAGGTATAAGTTTAATGAGTGTCCTGGATAAATTGTATGGAAAAGTGGTGATTGAGAGGGTGGTGTCATACATAGAGCATCAGATCAGGGAAAATTAGTTTTTCAGGTATCACATTTTAGTAGGGTGAGTTCCTAATCATTTTGCATGGTTGACAAGAGTCAAGAGACTGGGTATCTTCATTGGCCTTTTATTACTACAAACTAAAACCTTGTGCATGACTAGTTCATCTTCTCGGTCACATTTACTTAAGCATAGAATTACATGTTTAGTGTTGTTTAACTTCTTTTGGCACATGCATTCTGTAACCAGACCACATCTTTTGGCCATAATTGATTTCTCAAGAAGAGTCTTATGTACTTCTCAGGGCTTGGTTGCATCGTATGGCAGTCAAGAAAGCCTACAGGCGTCGTGGAATTGCCATGAGGCTTTTAGATGAGGTCATCCAGTTTTGCACAGATCATTGCCTTGAAGGAATTGAGCTCGTTACAACAGAATGCCACTATAAGGTAAGTTGAACTTGCCACATGTTTTAAGAGAAATGAAAGATAACACCAATATAGTGTATGAAGAATGCTATCATTGTGCACTACACAGGAAAATGAGTAACAGCATAGTTTGATTATTCTATCCTTATAGTTTATAGGGTGGTAACTAATTTTAACCAGGATGGGCTTTTAGAAAATTATTTACAAGTACTTGAGTCATTTTCAGTCTTAGCACTTCAACTATTTTCCTAAAATATTTTAACTTAAACTTCCTACTGACTTCACTTTTAGGTATAAAATCCAACACATTATTTCCAAATTCTTTCTCCCAGTATGTTGATACTGTTTTATCACTCCCTCCATAGCACTGTACAACCTACTGTATTGAATTTGGGTGTTACCAGCCTCCACCTGCTTATGGTTACACCACAAGTGAAAAGCCACCTTTGGGAAGGCTATGTCATCATCTTTAGATAGAAAGGAGTACTCTTATCAAAAACCCTGATGTTTCAAAGGAGTATGTCATTTTCATGCTCCATATGATAGCCCCAGTAGTCATTTACAGTTTGATAGCTCTCCAATGATTCATTTCCAAACTTAGATTGTGCATATCTTTTTAAACTTGTCAAACAAAGCGTTCTGTATAAGTTCACATATATAGGCTGTTTGTACCGATTTCTTCAGCAAGAAAATAAAGCATAAGAAGAGAGGATTCTGTAAAATTCATATTTACATTTGTGGTACCGAATCAGCCTTTTAGCTACTAAATATATTTGTAGTTTGTTCTCCACAAGTCCACCAGACAATTAGTACATGATATTACTTGGTCTAGTTCTAATGCTTGAATCTTATGTATCATATTGGAAAAAACTGTACATTTAACAGCAAGCTTTAAACACATCCCTTTGACCTTTGTTGGAGACAATGTTAATAGTCATTCATTGAAAGCCTGACTACTTCAACAATGTAATCACCTTGTTCTCTCAAATGACTAATTCCAAAAGATTTCCATAGCTGAAACTGAGTTATTAAAACTAAGTGTCTGTTTAGGCATCTTTTCAAAGGTTTCACCACACCATACTTATGTTAACTCCCTACCTGGGTATGGTATATGACCTATCCACAGTTATAGCCCCCACCCCCTTTTTTTTTTCCTCCATCTATTATAGAATGGAAAAACTACTCCATACAATTATAACATACATGAGTTCTTTTTGTTCCCTTTTTAGGTTAAGATTCATGGCAAACATTCAGAAAACTCAAGAATGAAGTAGTCAACAAAGATTATAAGTAAAGTAACCTTTTATTACCTATAAAAAGTTTTTCCTTTCAAACAGATTGATAAGGTTTTTGCCATCTTTAGTTGTTTTAATTTTCATGTTTGTGATGAGGGACTTAAAGTTGTGTGAGGTGTTTACATCAAATATAGTTGGAGATTTTTTTATTGCAGATAGTTTATTAATCAGATTGGATTTGTGTCTGTCTGGGTTTAAGTTTATTAATCAGGTTGGATTTGTGTCTGTCTGGGTTTAAGAGGATGATAGTAGGTTGCTCTGTCATTCTGTTTTGTGAAAGCCAGTTCCGATCATGTGATGTACTGCTGCATTATTATTAATTGCGAAGTTCTGGGTTGCTGTAATGTAATTGTAAGGTCCTTTACTTTGGAGAGAGCATTCATGCTGTGATTAGAGGTAAAGGTTGTTCATGAAGGGAGGGATTGAAGTGAGTTTGAGAAAAATCATCTCCCTTGGGGTTTCCATTGTGAAGCATGAGGATTTTTTAAAGGCAAGTATCCTCTTTCTATTTAGTTGAATAAAATTATGATATATATTTCTCTGAATATAGTTTTGCTTACTAAATCTTGCATTTCATATGAGAGTCTTAACCTATCTTTTCCATTACAGGCTCGGGAGTTGTATTACAAAAGAGGCTTTGAGGCTGAGCATACTTACTTCAAGTATTATTTCAATGTACAACAGCCCATGTATATGTTCAGATTATCTTTAAAACCACCAAAGGCAGAGCTTGCAGATATTACTTCTTATTAAATCAAAATTAATATCATGGATTTGGTGCATATGCTTTAAAACATATGAAGCTAACATTTATTTTCAAGATATATGCAGGTATGGGTTTTATCAGTTTATGTTAGCGAACAACTAAAATTTCTTTTACTTCATTGTCTTTAGCTTAAAGATAATCAAGAAAGCTTAGTGTTTGTTGACTATTATGTCCTTTCATCATCTATCACTGGAGGGAAGTTCTCATTACTATCTTTGGTATTACTCATTAAAAAGGGAAAAGAATGTTTACTGATGAAGGAAATGTACTGCCTTAATATTATGCTTCAGATGTTTAGTTTTATATTGTTTCTGAAGGTCTGATATTGTCATTCTCATGACTTCTGTAACATGAAATCAGGAGGGGAGGATTTCCAGCCCCCCACTCCCTCCCCTTTTAGTCGCCTTTTATGACACACAGGGAATACGTGGGAAGTATATACGCATATAAATATTCATACTTTCTCACCTTCATCCATTCCCGATACCACCCCGCCCCACAGGTAACAGCATTGCCACCCCCATGCGTCAGTGAGGCAGTGTCAGGAAACAGATGAAAAAAGGCCACATTTGCTCACACTGTCTCCAGCTGTTATGTGTAATGCACCAAAACCACATCCACATCCAGGCCCCACAGACCTTTCCATAGTTTACCCCAGGCATTTCACATACCATGGTTCATTCCATTGACAGCATGTTGACCCCAGTATACACACCTTTCCACTTCATTCTATTCCGTGCATGCCTTTCACCCTTCTGCATGTTCAGGCCATGATCAGTCAAAATCTTTTTCACTATTCTTTCACCCCCAACTTGGTCTCCCACTTCTTGTTTCCTCCACATGTGACACATATATCTTTGTCAACCTTTCCTCACTCATTCTCTCCATAAGTCCAAACCATTTCAACACACCCTCTTCTGCTCTCTCAACCACACTATTTTTATTACCACAAATCTCTCTTAACCTTACATTACTTACTCAATCAAACCACCTCACACCACATATTAACCTCAAACATTCCATTTCCAACACATCCCCCTCCTCTGCACAACCCTATCTATGGCCCACGCCTCGCAATCATATAATATTGTTGGAATTATTATTCCTTCAAACATACCCATTTTTGCTCTCCGAATTAACGTTCACTCTTTCCATTCACTCTTCATCGCTCCCAGAACTTTCGCCCCCTTCCCCATCCAATGACTCACTTCTGCTTCCAAGGTTCCATTTGTTGCCAAGTCCAATCCCAGATATCAAAAACACTTCATTTCCTCCAGTTTTTCTCCATTCAAACATACATCCCACTAACTTGTCCTTCAACCCTGCTGAACCTAATAACCTTGCTCTTATTAACATTTACTCTCAACTTTCTCTTTTCACATACTCTTCCAAACTTAGTCACCATCTTCTGCAGTTTCTCACTTGAATCAACCACCAATGCTGTATCATCGGTGAACAACAACTGACCCACTTCCCAGGCCTTCTCATCCCAAATATACTGCATACTTGCCCCTCTCTCCAAAACTCTTACATTTACCCCCCTCACCATCCCGTCCATACACAATTTAAACAACCATGGTAACATCACACACCCTTGCTGCAGAGTGACCTTCACTGTGGTCCAATCACTCTCCTCTCTTCCTACTCGTTTACACACCTTACACCCTTGATGAAAACTTTCACTGCTTCTAGCAGCTTACCTCCCACACCAAACATTCTTAAGACCTTCCACAAAGCATCTCTATCAAACTTATCACATGCCTTCTCCATATCTATAAATGCCACATGCAAATCCAGCTGTTTTTCTATGTATCTATCACACACATTCTACAAAGCAAGCACCTGATGTACACATCCTCCACCACTTCTGAAACTACACTGCTCCTCCACAGTCTGATGCTCTGCACATGCTTTCATCCTCTTAATCAATACCCTCCCATATAATTTTCCAGGTATACTCAACAAATTTATGCCTCTGTAGTTTGAACATTCACTTTTATCCCCTTTGCCTTTAGATAATAGCACTATACAGGCATTCATCCAATCCTCAGGCACTTCAGCATGATCCATACATACACTGAATGTTCTTATCATCCAATCAACAACACAGTAACCCCCTTTCTTAATATATTCAACTGCAATACCATCCTATCCTGCTGCCTTGTCTGATCTCATCTTCTGCAAGGCTTTCACCACCTCTTCTCTTTTCACCAAACCACTCTCCCTGACTCTCTCACTTCTCATACCACCCTGCCCCAAACATCCTACATCTGCCACTCTATCATCACACATATTGAACAATCCTTCAAAATACTCACTCCCTCTCCCATTTACTCCATCACTACCTGTTATCACATCCCCTTTTGCTCCCTCCACCGATGTCCCCATTTGTTCTCTTGTCTTTCACACATAATTTACCTCCTTCTAAAACATATTCTTCTTCTCCCTCAAGTTTAACAATACTCTCCCTACCCAACTCTCATCTGCCATCTTTTTCAACCCTTACACCTTCCTCTTGATCTCCTGCCATTTTCCCTTATACATATCCCAATCATTTGCACTCCTTCCTTGTAAGAAATGCCTAAATGCCTTGCCTTTATCTTTCACTCGCAACTTTACTTCTTCATCCTACCACTCACTACTCTTTTTAATCTACCCATCTCCCAACTTTTGCATACCACAAGCATCTCTTGCACATGCCATCACTGCTTCCCTAAATACCTCCCATTCCTCATCCACTCCCCACACTTCATTTGCTCTCACCTTTTGCCATTCTACACTTAATCTTACCTGGCATTTCTTCTCACAAGTCTCCTTTCCAAACTCACTTACTCACATCACTCTTTTCTCCCCGACATTGTATCCTCTTTTTCGAAAACCTCTAAAAAACTTCACTCTAGCCTCCACAAGATAGTGATCAGACATCCCACCAGCTTCCCCTTTCAGCACATTTACATCCAAAAGTCTCTCTTTTACATGCCTATCAAGTAATACACAATCTAATAACACCTACTGACCATGTCTCCTACTCACATGCATATTCTTGTGCATATCTCTCTTCTTAAACCAGGTATTCCCAATCACTAGTCTTTCTTTAGCACACAAATCCTTGAGCTCTTCACCATTTCCATTCACAACACTGAATACCCCATGTGTACCAATTATTACCTCAACTGCTACATTACTTACCTTCACATTTAAATCACTTATCACAAATACCCAGTCTCATGCACCAAAACTGCTGATGCACCCACTCAACGGCTCCCAAAACACTTACCTCTCATGATATTTCACCTCATAACCAGGTGCAGAAGCACCAATAATCACCCATCTCTCGCCATCCACTTTTAGTTTTACCCACATCAATCTAGAATCTACTTTCTTACGCTCTATCGTTCACTCCCACAACGCACAGAACAAACCAAAATCTATAAATATAAGCCGAGAACTTATAATTTAACCCAACTAAGAAGCTGGGGTTTTGATGGGATTGCTGGTCTTCATTAGACCTCAAGCATTCTTGATTACTTTCAGAAAGTTTATCTGCAACAAAGTATTGCTAAGTGCAAGGGTTTCACGGATATGTATTTCCTCCAAAGGCTTATTTCTGTACCACCCTTAAACTATATATTTTCTCTTTTATCCTATACTACACCCTCCTCTTGCTCCTAAATATAATCTTAGGTGATACAATCAATACTACGCATCATACTTATGATGATTCCAGTTGCCATTATTAATATTTTCAGACAGTTGCCATATATCAAGCAGTGAAAAAAAAAAAAAAAAAAAAAAAAAAAAAAAAACAAACCTTCACAGACTCACAAACAGCCTGCCATATTTCTTCTGAGTCTTGTTCATAGAAATTTGGTTTAGAATTGCTGACAGTGATGGGCACACTATGGATCCTGAGAATATCACCACACTGCAGGACTAGAGCAGCACGTACACTACTTGTTCCAACATCCACACCAACATAATATATGTTAGTCATGATTACTGCTGCAATTACAGAAAAATGAAGATTACAGTTTATTTTTCATATGCTATATGAATACCTATAGTGCACAAATGTTATCAACAGTGATTAATAATATTGTGAAAATTGACTTTTAATTCATTACACTGGATAATTTTTTTTTTTTCACTTCTAGGCATAACCTCTCCCTGTATTATTACCAAAGTCAATGAAAAACCTTACTGACAGAAGAGAGCCTGCATACCCTAAGTTTAAACTTAACTACTGAATTTTCTGCCACTTCTTACACAAAGCTTGCTCTTTTCATGTTTGTAAGGTTTCACTTAAAAAATTGGAAATTATAACACATTTTCAGTAAAAATTCTCACACTGATATATTTCATGCTAAAATATAATGTGATAATGACAGAAGTCTAATAATGATAACCCAACTTTTAATGCCTACTTAATTCAAATTTTGCATGCTACCGATTTTCATAAGCTGAATTACATTTGGGCCCTATACAACATCATCTGGGATAATGATGTCTTGTCCTTTATCAATTAGGAAACAGATTCATTCCAAGTCATGAAGTTCTGCTTTTCAGTTGCTTAAGTAATAAAGTTCTAATGTCAAAAGGTGTGGTTTACTGCTGTAATTCTCCAATAATACACAGAAAATGCCTGTGACAAGAGTGAGCCTTTTATTAATAAAAAATCAGGAAAAAGCACTAAGGTACTCCCAAAGTGAAATTATTTTTAGACCATTTATGTGCTGGTGAAGGAGCACAAGCCATTTCAAGAGCACTTCTGTAATGATATACAGTCATGGTTACAAAAGCATCCGGTAAATCAATACCATGCAAAAGATTATAATTGACAACCTGAAATAGAGAGAAAAACTGTACAAGACACATATCTTAAATGCCTGTTCAAAATCAGCTTATAAAGTATATTTATCAGACAGAGAAGATAAGAACTGTATGCCTTAGATTATGAGGCAGATAAGATGAAACTGAAGCTCTGTGAGGATGATACTAAATAAATCTACAAAATTGTAGTTATCAATACCTGGAGACCATATGGTTTCTACTGTGGGCCTTAGTTGGCTTTCATACCACATCAATGTAGCTCTAAAAAAAATAACAACTAATACTACATCATGAATAAGTTTTATCCTTGATTACTCTTAAATATCAAACTGTTCTACTGAAAGTTTATTTAGTTATATATGTTCTTTAGTAAGCCAAACAATTTTCATCCTCATGAATACAAATGAGAAGGTTTCTGAACTACTAAGTAAAGCATATGAGGATTTTGAACAGCTAAGTAATATTCCAGAAACAAAAATAAAATGCACTGTGGCTGTGCTAACAGTAATGCACTGTGGCTGTGCTAACAGTAATTGCACTGTAGCTGTGCTTACAGTAAATGCATTGTAGCTGTGCAAACAGTAAATGTAGTTGCTATGCTAATAGTAAATCCACTGTGACTGTGATAACAGTAAATGCACAGTTACTATGCTAACAGTAAATGCACTAAGACTACTAACAGTAAATGCATTGTGGCTGTGCTAACAGTTATGAACTATGGCTGTGGTGACATTAATGCACTATGGCTGCACTAAAAGTAATGCATTGTGGCTGTACTAACAGTAAATGCATTGTTGTTATGCTAACAGTAAATGCACTATGACCACTCCCAGGCAATGCACTGTGCTGTACTAACAGTAAATGCACTGTGGCTGTGCTACCAGTAAATGTACTGCAGCTGTAATAACAGTAAATGCATTGTTATGCTAACAGTTAATACACTATGACCACTCCCAGTAAATGCACTGTGGCTGTGCTACCAATAAATGCACTGCAGCTGTACTAACAGTAAATGCATTGTTGTTATGCTGAGAGTAAATGCACTATGACTGCACTACCGGTAAATGCACTATGCCAACAGTACATTCATCAAAGTTATGCTAACAGTAAATGCACTATGGTTGCACTACCAGTAAATGCACTGTGCTAACCGTAAATTCATTGAAGTTATGCTAACAGTAAATGCACTATGACTACACCATCAGTAAATGCACTGTGGCTGTGCTACCAGTAAATGCAGTGTAGCTGTGCTAATAGTAAATGCAGTGTTATGATAACTAAATGCACTATGACTGCATTACCAGTAAATGCATTGTGGCTTTACTAATAGTAAACGTACTGTGGCTGTGCTAACAGCAAATACACCGTAGCTATGCTAACAGTAAATGCATTGTTGTTATGCTAACAGTAAAGGCACTATGACTGTACTACCAGTAAATGCACTGTGGCTGTGCTAATAATAATGAACTGTGGTTGTCCAAACAGTAATGCACTGTGACTGTACTAACTGTTACGCACTATGGCTGCACTGACAGTAAATGGACTGTGGCTGTCGTAACAGTAGACTCTTATTACATCAAAACTAAACTGATTCCCTATATAACAAAAAGCCCCGAGAACTAAACTTTCTCCTTTTATCAAAAAACATGACTTTTGGCTGGCTGTTGAATTTAAAGGAAATTAAGTGAAAACATTTTCATGATACAAAGTCATTTATCCCAATTACCCTAAAATCCAGTTTAACTTAGTATATCTAGAGTCATGTCTATCTCATGAGTATAATCAAAAGAAACTTGTACTATTTTACTTCTGGGTGAGGCCATATTACATTAGGTTAGAACAGATATGGTATTTTTCTATCTACACATTTTCCCTATACATTAAAGGCCTCCTCATTTCTGGAAAGAAGCATCTCATCCATCAATGTATATTACCAACTACAAAATAACACTACAAAACACTAGCAGAAAATAAAACCCCTTTTCCATTATTTTTTCCTTGGTATCTAACTCTTTACTTTTCTTGAAACATTTTCTTAGTGGTTTTATTGACCAATCCTACAAAATGAGTTTTTCCAGTCTTTGAGATTCCTTTAAATTTTTGGTTCAAGTTCAGCCTATGGAATTCAAATTTTCAGTTCAAAATAGACAAGCTAACGTTTTTTATTCATTTGAATTAAAATTTGCCAAACTCGTCTAAATTACTTGAACCTAACCCAACCCAATGTAACCTCTTCATGGTGGCAAGACCTTGCTGCTCAACTATATAATGATATAGTGTAATGTTTTCCTGAAAGCATCACACCAGCGGCTAACAATTTCTGTCCTGCCAAGGAATTGAATGAATTATTAGCAATGTGTATGGAGGTTGGTAGTCGCGCATCTGGCAACTTCTTCAGCACATCTACAGACTGGGGGATGGATGAGGGGACAAGAGCACCTTTTTATAAAACTGACTTTTATGTTAGCTGAGACAGCACAGGCAGCTGAGGCCCTAATCAAGTCTATCCCATTAATGCTATATATATATATATATATTTATTTATTATACTTGATCGCTGTTTCCCGCGTCAGCGAGGTAGCGCCAGGAAACAGA
>JAYMFT010057789.1:0-15023 GCA_038088735.1 Panulirus argus | reverse complement strand
TATATATATATATATATATATATATATATATATATATATATATATATATATATATATATATATATACAATATCATATCTTTACCACGTATACATCTCCTCCCACACACACACACCTATCAGTATAAGCCAGTTACCCGATTGTCGACCAGCTACGATGGGATGAACATTTAGGGTATGTATGGGCCACCTGACGCACCCACGATTTGAACCCATGATGCCCCGACCCCGGGCATTCCCGTGCAGACTTATGGTCAGTAATACTAACCACAACACCAGTGTGTGTGTGTGTCTGTGTGTGTGTGTGTGTGTGTAAACAACCAGCCTGTGTGTACGTGTGTAAAGCTTGAGTGGGTCTGTGTCGGGTGGGACTGTGATAACTTGCCCTTATCGTGGTGTTTACTGTGCCCGAGTCAACAGTCCTCCGCCCGTCAACACTAGAGCACGGAGAAGATGCTGGTCGGGGGAACAGTCAGCCAGCCAGCCAGCAGAGGCCACAAGCCGGGAATGTAGCAAAGGGAAATAACCCGTCAGTAGAGGTCACTAGCAGGAGATGTGGCTAGGGAAACAAGCAGTCAGTAGTAGTTACTGGCGGGAAAAACACGAAGATATGTTATTACATTTTTTTAAGCGTAAATTAATTGTTCTGTTTCTCAGTTCTGTTGTTTTTGATATAAACAAATAACAGTAGAAGTAACGTTGTGTGACCAGCACTCCTCACAGGAAGTGCTTTTCCAGTGTTGTTTGTCTGACCACTGTGGAGGAGCCGTGGATCAAAACTGCTTTGTAGTTCCTGTTGACCAACTGAACCAGCGGAAGATGTCGACGGTGCTGCCCTGGAGCACGATGGAAGGGAGGCCCGGCCTGGGGCCTCTGAGCACGACTTATCCGAGACCTAGGCATCATACCCAAGGGTGGTGCACTCGTGCTCAAGGGTCGTACTGTCGTGCTGAGTGGTCGGAACTTTGTACTCAAAAACTGTACCATCCTGCTTAAGGGTCGTATCTTTGTACTCAAGAATTGTGCCGTCCAACTCTGAGGGTCGTACCGTTGTGGTCAAGAAGTTCCCTCCCCGTCCAGGTTAGAGAATATCAACATTAAGCTGGTGTGAGCAGATCATGCTGCTGTACCATTCTCTCCCTGGCGAAGCAGAACACACACACACATTGTCATTTATTCCTCCGTTTATTTATGGGAAAAGGATTATATTGTGTGGACACTGTTCATCACGTAAAGTTGTAGTGTCGAAAGTTACAGAATTTCAACATGTGAATTGTATTTATAAAATATGTATCAGTAAGTCGATCAGGTTTCATAGTTGAAACGCGATGGGATGAAAGATAAAAAGATTAAATTCAGAGTGAAAAATATGTATGGAAGATGTTGTGAATGTTGTATGATAGTTATTGTATTCCTGCCTCATATTTGTTGCCTTCCTGAAGTCTTATTTTTTTTTCAAAAGGTGTAAAAAATATCTATGTTGGAGCCTAGCCGAGCTGGACGTTTTGCTCCAAAGACGCGGAAAATTGATGGACTCAAAAATTAACTTACCTCTGTGGTGTGGTGGCCGAGATAAGAGATAAGCGAGGGCAGAGTTTTATTCTTGATATGAGGAAGTTCTTTTAGGTCGACCACCCCAGAGTATGGAAATGCAGGTATAAACCTTTTCATACAAGACAACCGTATTTCATTTCCGGTACAAGGGATGCGTAAGCAAGCTTAGGCAAAGGTCAGTTAGATAATCTTTGGGAATGACGTCTGATTATGAAAGAGCAGAGGTCTTGACTGCACCGCCTCCTTCCATGATGTGAGAGCTGTTTAGCTACCACCGCCAGTCCACGGAGCTCCGTGCAACACAGTGTTGCAGTGCTAGCTCCAGTATAGTGGCCAGGCCATGAGGCTCCCCAAAGCAGAGCACGGCGCCACAAAGTGAGCGATCCGGTGTGGTCCAGAAGGAGAGAACCTTTGATCTTAGGTCTTGTCCACCACTGTAGCCACGAGTTTGACTCGGGGGCCCGAGTACCTGCATCACACTGTCCTTTATATACAGGAGAGTGTCAGCCTCCAACACCACTCGGAATGCAAGAGATGCTCCCCTGTGAGGACCGGCCTTTTTTGACTAGAACCACCTCTCGGGCTGGTGTCTCTCGTGGCGTTAACATGGATATTGTAGTCCTGTGAGGATGTTAGGGAAGACTGTGCATTCCCAAGGCAACCGGGATTCGATTATGTCTCATAGGAACGAATCCTTGCCTGCAGGTTAGTCTTTAGTAAGACAAATTATTATTTTCACGTTTTTCATGAATATTTACTTGTATATTACTTATCCATTTCTATTCGTAGATTTGTTAGTTGTGTGTGCTTTACAGGGAGAGATATTTGCCTAGTATATAGGGATAAAATTCTACCTTCACCGATTTCGGCCACCACAACACACAAGTAAGTTCATTTTAAGTCCACTGATTCTTTGCCTTTCGTGGAGGCAACGTCCTGCTCTGCCAGGCCCCAATAGAGATATTTTACACCTTTTAAAAACAAGAAAACGTTTAGAGACAACAGATTAGAGGCAGGATCACAGTGATTAATATATATAGTCTTTTTCATCTCATCTTCCCTTCATATTCATCATTCTGAATGGGTCTTGTTTCATCCTATGGCATTTTAACTTTGAAACCTGATCGACCTACTGATACATATTTTACAGATAGAATTAATAGGTTGAAATTTTGTAACTTTTGACTCTGTAACTTTATATGATGAACAGTTTCCACACGATACGATCCTTTTCCCAATAAATAAACGGCGGAATGAATGACAGTTGTGTGTGTGTGTTGGTTTGCCGGGGAGAGTATGGTACACCAGCATGATCTGCTCACACCAGCTTAATGCTGACATTCTCTTCCCTGGAAAACGATACGACCCGAGAGTTGGATTGACTTGCTGTCGTACCACCAGCGGTGTGATATGACTAGCTGTCATGTTGCCATCGGCAGTGTCATGGGGCTAGATGTCGTGCTATCACCTGCCGTGTCATGTGGCTACCTGTCATGTTACCATCAGCAGTGTCATGTGGCGAGCTGTCATGCCGCCACTAGCTGTGAAATGTGGCTAGTATCATGCTACTTACAGATGTCTCGTACGTTTATGTGTCTCCTCACCTGTGCTGTTACACTTGGGTGTCATACCACCATCGGCAGTCGGTATCATACGGCCAGGTGCCATGTATTACAAGTAGGAACGCGCTGCCTTCATCATCAACCTCTGAGCCTGACCCAGGCTCTGTGTTGCACGGAGTAACACTCTAGACCTTCATACATCAGGAGTCACTACGCGCATGTGACGATGTGTTTCTTAATACTAGAGGCAGAGGACGCCCTGGGAGGCGTCGTCTCGATCAGATAGTTCACAATAAAGTATTATGGCCTTCGTCCTCCTGTACGCCGGATAATACTGTGCGCGCGTAATCCCCGCTCACCCCGGAAATCCTAGCCACAGAAAGTTATATAAGAGCTGTGCGTCACTCGACTCAGCCCTAGCCCCGCCAGACGTGTATTAGTAGAAAAAAATAATGATGGTTATGCCAACAAGATGTGCCAGGAAATGGACGATATAAAGAGAGTAAGTTTATGGTGTGAACCAGGGAAGGCGTAGCCTTTGTGACAGTAATCTTGAAGGTTGAGTCACGTAGCGACACCTAAGATGCCCCTTTCTTTCTCTTACTAGGTGAAAATGAAAAAGAAAATTGTGTGTGTGTGTGTGCGTATGTGAGTGAAATACTGTTTGTGAAAGTTTTTTAGTCCAGCAGATGGCACAAAGGAGATGAAAAGGACTTCTGGAGTGGATTAAAGTAGACATGTGGACGGGGTGGGGTGAGGTACAGAGAGGCTCACTGCTGAGGGAAGTGCCTCGCGCGAGAGGGTGGTGGGGATGTGCATGGCCATAGCGATGGCAACGTGTGGATGGAATGAACGGTTGAGGTGGAGGGAGGCGGCAGTGTTGCCGTCCACAACGATCTCGACATGGGGAGTAGAAATACGATTTGTCTGCAGAGCAATGTACCACAAACACTGTAATATCTTCCCTGTACATTTTTTTTTAATTGTGTGACGTTAGGAAGTATCGTTATTGGAGTGGTGTGTGATCACCCTACCGAGGGTGAGCGAGCCTCACCGTCTACAGCTATCGGGCCAGACGCATTTCTCTTTCCTTGAGCGTTGACAAGTGAGATGTCTGAGAGCCTTCATACTCCCGTCTCTGAGGCGATCACTAACCATCATATATATATATATATAGATATATATATATATATATATATATATATATATATATATATATATATATATATATATATATATTGTCCGTATAAATCCCTTAAACCTATGATGAATAATTCAAGTTGTAGTTTAGCATTAAATGGATTTCCTTTTAGTTGATTAGCAAGAGTGTCCGGCCGTTGATACTGTAGCGTAGGGACTTCGTCAGCTGCGTTTGTCTTCTTTCCACAGAGTGAATCACTGCCTGATGTGAGCCACGTACAGTAGCCTCTTTTCGGAGGGGAACCGTCAGGAGAGTGATATGGCAAGACCACGACACGATGAAGCCTAGTAGAAGCCTATTCGGAAGAGACTGCGTCGTGAGGAAAGCAGAATCATAAGGTTTATGAGTCTTTTATTTCATTTACTGGGGCTTCTTACAGACGTATCTAGGAGAGGACAACAAAGTAAGTTTACCGGCCATTACTCCAAAGGTCAGTTTCCCTCTGATGTCACCTGTTAAGAGGACTGTGGACACGTCAGTGGACGTTGGACGGGAGTCGGTATTGTCGGCTTAACCAGTGAGAGTCGGTGGCGGGGCCAGAACTGACATCAATACTAGAGTAGTATTATTGCGTAACAAGAGTCTGTCTTCCTCTCTCTTTTTTCCCACCCCAGTTTTATAAGCTGTGAATCAGCATGGGTAAAAAAGAAGAATTTGCTCTTGAGTAAGTCGTTAAAACATTATTAAAATATTATTGACATACCAGTGAGTGCATGTTGGAATTTGTGTTATGGCAGTAGACTGCCGGCGGGAGATCCCACTCCGTATCAAGTATCTCACTTTATTAAGCTGCAAACATAATTGTTATTTTCTTTGCCTTCGAGTTAGAAGTGCCAAGTGGTATGACGGTTAAGACAGATTATCATAAGCTATGTTCAGTCCTTCATCACAGGCAGTTGTCAAAGTGCACCACAACAGAACCTGAACAATAAGACTTTCTTTATCTATATAATTAGGATTTTTCTTGTCTTGTATGGCGGACAAGAGAGAGTATAGATGTTTCCACAGTCTTGGCTGTGTTGCACGCCTGATGACGGCGGCCAACAAGGCTCGACAGAATTGTGTAAAGACAACAGAAGGATAAGTAGATGGGTAAGGATTGAGAGTGTGAGAGACGAGGGAGGTTTCTGATACGAGCAGTTAAATCGGTTTCCTGTAACTTTTATAGAGTACGTAGCTGGGTCAGACTCGGTGAGCGGGTGGTGTAGAGTTCGAAGCTGGTTCAGTTTCAGTGACGAGATGTAGAGTTGCGAAGCTGCATCACTTCAGTTAAGGTGTGTAAAGGCCGAAGCTGGGTTAGTCTCAGCGTCAGAATGTAGAACTCGAAGCTGATTCAGTCTTGGTGATGGAATGTAAAGTTCAGAGCCGGATCATTTTAATGACTGCACGTAGAGTTCGACGCTGGATAAGCGTCAAGGTGTGTTTGTGTGGATATGCCAGGGGAGATTGCTGGGACAGACGGTAGGAAACAATTATTGAGGACGATGGACGGGGGCAGGAGAGACTGGAGGAGGAACGTGTGAGTGGTGCTGGCAGGATCAGAGCGTTCACAGCCCTAATTTGCTGAACGGCAAGAACAGTAAGTTACGTAGATAAATTCAGCAGTAAAGGAACATAAAATGTTATACCTAAAGAGAGTGTTATTATGCAGTAGAAAGAACGTGGAGAAACGTGAGGGATTGGCCATATGATATTTTATTGGTTGGTGGGAATAAAGAGGAGGTTACTGTAGCTGCTGTGTTCATCCATTGTGTGTCTCACTGGGGTATGGCGCCCTCGCCATCTGTACCAGCCAGTCGGCAGACTCCATCCAATTTCTCCAAGGTTCTGTATTGCATCTAAAACACGAGGTCTTTCTCCTCTTCTTTTACCTCTGTTACAGCTAGTCGCACATAGATACTGGTGTCATGCTAACAGCTGCAGTGTCGGTATAGATAACAGGAAAATGACGAGTTGTATTCAAGATTCTGCATGTGAGGAGTAGAGCTATGGTAGAGCTCATGACATGAAGGACGCAGAATTGAGGCAAAGAAGTCATGCAGGACTGAGGAGAGAGAAGGTGTGAGGGAATGAAGTGAAGGAAAGTGTGAGGAACGAAGTGAGACATGAAATCAATCAAAGGGAAAATGATAAGCCTGCTGAGGAGGCAGAGTATGAGGTTGTAACCCAGAGTTGGAAATACTTCCACTTGATGCTGGGATGTGATGAAGGTCCTTCTCCTTGAATGATTGTGGGGTTTGAGCTGCGTCACTGGATGGACCAGCATATGAAAGAAGAGTTTCATTGTTGCTACACAGTTAGTAGTAACTTGGACTTTATCAAAAAAGATGTGTGCTGGGGTGATGATTGGGAACAACACAAGTGGCTGCTGGACGTAGTAACATTATTTATTGTTGGAACTTCATGGAGATTTCTACTGTAATACTTAGAACGTGAAAGTGTCAGGTGGGTTATATTTTTCATGAACCTTTATGGGAGTTGTGAAACTAAAGTTCGAGGTAGAGGCAGGAGCACCTAAGTGTAAGTTGTGAGAGCAGCAGGAGGTGGTGGTGGCAGGGGCTGAAACGACTAAAGAAGAGGTGGATCATGTGTTAGAATTAGCTAAAGTAGAGTAAGGAGGGGGTAGAATACTTCAGGCGTAATGCCTCTTTTATATTCCCGTCGAAGGTATTGCAAGGGAGAAGTGTGGGCCAGCGAATCCAAGCGTGATGCGTTGGGTAGAAATGGGAGACGGGCAGGCTTGTAACTATTAGCGGCTGTGGAGCAGGTTACTAGAGGATTTTGGCGGGGAGTCATGGGTGCCAGAAGTGGAGCGATGGGGTCGTGAGATTATTAGCCACTGCAAGAACCTCAAAGAGATGTTGTCTGTAAGTGACTCGCGCTCGAACGAGTTGAGCGAACTCATTACTAATACACACCATTGTTCCCCATGGCATAGGGTTTACTAACTTTCATGATAATGCTCATCGTCACTACCTACCAGATTTCATTCAGGTTAGTCACCTATATGATAATGATCCATAATCCGTGTCCTCAGTGTGGATATATCGTGTGTTAAAGTTGTGATTAGGGTCAAAGAACAACGTTGACAGGACGACCATACCCACCTTACTAACTACTGTAACTTTGTTCGTCCGGGCTAACTTGTTCGTTGTAGGTATTACCGAGTCCAGTTAGACTTTAATTTAGTTTCCTACGTTATTAGCGCCGTTACCTAGTTCCACAACAGCTAATTGATTCAGTGGGTTGTGTCGGTGATAGTGACCGCGGGACAAGGCAGTTTCTCTTTTCTACAACACGCCACAGCGACTCTTTAAGTCTTTAAAAGGATTGATTACGTGACCGACCATCTGATCTTAGCACTTGAAGCATTGCTTTGCTTCAGAGTGTCGCGAACTCAGACGGGTCTCCCTCTACTCACTGCCGATATGACTTGGCGTAGAAGGCAAATGATTTAATACTAGAACGAAATGATTCAGCTCTGATTTGATTAAACCCTTTACGTGGTGTGATAGTGGGAACAAAATCACTGCTTTCACTGTTATACCTTGTATATGGTTAGACTAAATCAGGAATATATTATTTTAGGATGATATGGCATCACATGTCCGCATTGCTTCAGCCATTCTGTTGGCGAATGGATTTTGAGCTACGATGCTTTGAGGCAATGTTTCACTTGCCTTGATCAGGGGAAGGACCTTATAGTCGCTCGTTTTAAGAATTGCAAGACTTGATGGAGTAGCCCTAAGTTATTTCAATTACATGGGGCCAAATGAACCACATGGGCCAAAGGTACACGTAGTAAAAATGGCCCACTCACGAGGGACAGGGACCCTTCCTGCCCTCCTCCTGCAGGTAACTAAGAAAATCTCTCCCAAGTCTGGAGTGTTGTTCGTTGTGTTGCGGGCAGTTTATTATACCACATCGTCTTTACAAGTTTCCCGTGATAATTTGCATTATTCTTATCCACCTTCGCATCGTTGGACGTAGGGCCTGTCTGGGTGGACATGGAACATGTCTTGAACAAAGAAGAAACAATGAGATACCTTAAGTGAAACTTTAGTCATTCCGTATTATTTTGTAAGACTGGGAGTATCTAGGATGTGAGTGTACTGTACTTACATACATCATGTGAATGCACATGCATGTCTGTATTCCTCGAGTGGAGGCTCTACTAAGGTTAGCTGGTGTTCCGGGGTAAAATATTGTCCGTCTGACAACATGATAAGTTAACATGATTACATCTCTACATCAGAGACACATGAAAATTACGTAGATGAATTAAAGTAGATTATGCTTGTGACAAATGGAGAAACTGGAGTTTGCGCTTGAATATAACAAGAAACACTGGAATGTTTGGAGTAGTAGAGTATTGGATAAACGGAGAGACGTCCGCTGGGCGAAGTGATGAAGGGAGACAGTTTACTGAAGTGCAAAGATCTGTCACATGACAAACTTAAACACTTTACATTGCTTGGCTTCCTTTCCCGGAGGCAGATTTGGATTACTGAATAATTTGATAGACATAGATATACGATATCCGAGAGAGTTCATGCCCCTCAGCGACAGATTTAGACGGATCGGCGTTGCCGGGGTGAGAGACGTGGTACGAGACCTGCTTCATAAGGTGAAAGAAGCCACGGCATGTTGCCAGCGGTGTGTGGAGTTGAGGACTGGAGTGTTACTCAATGCATGGCTCTCACGCTGGTAGCAGGACCAAAGGGGGAGATGCTGGGAACATTGTGTTCGAGGGAGGGCCCAGTCAACACCAGGTGGTGGCTGGACCTGCCTTTGTAGCGAGGGTCGTGTCTGAGGAACGGCGTGTATGGCCGTAGACAAAGGTAGTGTTAAGGAGTTGCTAGTACAGACGCAGTACGAAGGTATGACGTCTTTCATTCCTTGTAACAGAGACGACTTTTCGAAATGATATATTTGTCAGGTGCATTACGGAGATAAAACCTTATAAAATGGGGGTTTTGTAAACGAATTACCTTGGTAAATTTTCCTATGTTTAATTTTCCTGTGTTGAGTATGAAGAAAATAGAAAGAAACTGTAAAAAGAATAGAAAGAAACTGTAAAAGCATAAAAATATTTGGAAAAAACTGAAAAAAACTGTAGCGACTCCGTGGGTTCGTTGCTGTTAAGATCTGGTAATTTGTGATAATTTGTGGCAATTAAAACTTGCAAGGCTTTAAGAAAGTCAGAGTGGAATGGTTTCATTGATGTTGTATTGCACAGATATTTATATTTCTTTTTGTGCATAAGGTATCAGCGCATACTAACGTATGATGCTGATCAGGGGAATGTGAAATACTATCTTATGTCATGAAAAAGACGAAAAAGAAATCTACGTATGAAAAGGACAGCGGATGAAAGGCATGGGGGAAACATGAATGAAAATCGTGGAAACGTAATTGACTGTGTTGGAGAGAGGAGACAGGTGAAGGAAGGTGAGATGAGACAAGTGAAGGAGCGAGACATGAGGCATGTGAAAGAGAGATGAGATAAGGTGAAGGAAGGAATGAGAGACGAGACAGGTGAAGGAAGGAAGGAGAGATGAGACAAGTGAAGGAAGGAGAGATGAGATAAGGTGAAGGAAGGTGGGAGTGATGAGACAGGTGAAGGAAGGAAGGTCGTTGATAGACCGGAATTGCTGGAACCCCGTCTTGTTGACAGTACATCCTAAATGATGCTTATTTGATTAACGTAAACATAAGAGATACGAGATATTCAAACTCTCGTATGATATGCCCTACTAACGATCCGTGTACGAGAATGAGACTTAGGGATTCTCATCAGAGACAAACGACATTGCGCACTTCGCCAGCGACACGTAATATGAAATGCTCAGAATTATGAAGTGAAGTTGGCCCACCCTTGCAGCAGGGGCGACTTCCTGTCTTGTGTTCTCGTGGTTCCGCAGGTTTTATTAACCCCTTCAGCAGGACGGTACGACCACTGGGCGCGATGGTACAACCCTCGGGGCACGACGATACAAGCCCTGAGCACGACGGTACGACCCCTTAGTCCGTCCTACCTAGGGATCGTATCACTGTGCTCCAGGAACGTACCACGGTGCTCAAGCGGTTGAACGTAAACGTCTTGATACGCCTACCATGCACGTCACGGCGGTGTTATACGTTCCAGAGGATACGCAAGTGCGTAACGAGTGGTATAGGAGGTACTACGCCTTGAAGAGTGTGGTTGGTAAATATTCATACTGCTTTCAGGTTCGGTGACAGTAGTAAAACGTGTGTGTGTGTGTGTGTGTTTGTGTGGAAGTGAGGAGAGAAGGGGGCCTTGGTCACCCACCTCCACGGATCACCTTGCCACTAGCCCAGAGCTCCCCATGGTTCTGGCACCTCACACACACACACACACACACACAGTGTGGAACGTACGTACGTACGTTATACCACACGCTGACGGTGTGTGTCTGCTTGTGATTGGTGGTCACTATCTGTTGTGGGTGGTTGACCTCGCTGAGTCACACTTGTCTGGTGATGGTGAGTGGCTGAGGAATGGAAAGCTGGCGATGCAAATTCAGGCGTAATATATTAGTTGTTGGTGGATGATACCTGTTGTCCAATGGGTGATACGTGTTTGCGGATGAGTTGAGTTGAGCGTGGACGAGTGAACGCGTCGTGGTCTCTGTTGGTGGATGACCTGTGTCCAGGTAGGGGGGGGGGAGCGGGGGAAGTGTTTGCCGATGATGGATGAGTAGTGCCGAGTGCATAATGTCAGCAGGGGGGGAGGAACCGTCGAGAGAATATCTGTATTAGATTACCGAGAATTCAATCTGCATATATTACCCAGGGCGGTAGTCTTCCTGGGCGATGGTGATGTCCCACTGACACCGACCTGTCATCTCTCTCTCTCTCTCTCTCTCTCTCTCTCTCTCTCTCTCTCTCTCTGAGGAAGTGATAAAGAAACGTATTATAGGATCTTTTATCAGTAACAATTTCATAAATGAAGTCCACCACGGATTTGTACGAGACGCAAGTAAACAAACAGGACTACTGGCTGGCAGTGATAACACGCATGAAACTCAAATGCAGGCGAAAGAGCATGCAGCTTTTATTTTATATTTCTTCTGGATATTTTTATTATAAAAGCCTTCGACAAAGTAAAGGCTGGAGTGTTATTAGAGAAAGTGGCGAGACAAAACATAAAACGGAAAAGCAGGAAAGTGGATAAAAAGATTTTCTGAACAACAGACTGAATTCAGTGCGTGGTCGCGAACGGAAGAATGCCTGACGAAGATGTGCTTTGGGGGAGTTCCGCAAGGAACGATGATAGCTTCCCTGCTCTTTGTCTGCGTGGTATCAGACGCTGAGAGCATAGCCGGGTCTTCTGCAGATGACATGACACGAGTGGAATAGTGCGGAAGGTGAAGAAGACCAAGGAAAAAAAATCACAAACGTGGATATTGTATACAGATAGGCGGAAGGCAACCCAGTGGAAATGAACAAGGAGAAATTTGGGCATATAATATAGCCAAAGAACAATTAACAGTATATCGGTGCCCTTCTACAGGAGGCCTGTAGGGAAAGACATAGAGTGTTAAAGTTTACGTCGAAGATTTGCGAGTTACTGTAAGTGAAGAGGTTGAATTCGAGCCAAATAATGATCGGTATGATGATGAGAACTTTCACAAGAGACATACAGATAATGATAAAGATATTCAGTGTTTATATAAGAAGTAGAACTGAATACTGCTGTGTTGCCTGGGCTCCAGTCCAGCAAATGGATAAAAACAAACAAGAGAGAATACAGGAACACTTTACAAGCAGAATTTATGGTTTGGATGATATGAAATACCAAGAGCAGTATAGATATTCGTCTTTCTATACATATATTTGTCACACGATCGGCTCCGCGATAGAATAAAGTCTGTGTTACTTCCAACAAGATCAGGTTAGGAAAAAGTACACACTAGTTCACTAGTGGCTGGGTCTTTGAATACGTTTGAATGAACTTGAAGTCTACAGTTTAAAACGAAGAGAGAAATACATGATGATATTTGCATGGCAGCAGATAGAACGCTCAAAGACCATTGTTTTAAAATCGAAAGCGTGTCACGTGAGGAAGATACAGAATCGTCAAATGAGGAGTTATGCCTGGGAACATAATTAAAAGATACCAGACGAAGATATATGAATGTTTGGCAAGAAAATTTGAACGATCATTAAACACTACCTGGGGAACTGTGAATCATGCTCTGACCACTGAAGCATTCAGATCAGATTCATGGCTGAAGTCAGCAAATGATAAACTTCGAATCGACAACTGCCATAAAGGAAGGGCTGTCGAGAGAAGCAGCATGATTTGACTAGCAAGACATGCGGTGAGCGCAACGCGCTAGCCCCGGTTTTTTGGCGGAGTACGGTCGTGAGTACTCGTAAGTACTCTCTCTCTCTCTCTCTCTCTCTCTCTCTCTCTCTCTCTTGGTATAAGGAGGTGCACGTGTTGAGGAAAGAGAGCGGGTGTCAGTGAAGGAAGGTGGTTGTGTGTGTGTGTGTTGGGGAAGAGGAGGGGTTCCATGCGTCTAGGACTGGAAGAGGAAGGTTGCAAGGCTGGAGAGCAGGTAGGAGGAGGGTTACAGGGTACATGGGGGAGAGGGAACGGGTGCACGTGTAGTGTGGCGGACGGTTGGGGCTCACGTGTGGAGAGGGAGGAGTATGGATTATGCAGGGGGGTGGGGAAGGTTGTAGGTGTACAGTGACTTCGAGAGAAGGGGTGATAGTGTGAGGATGGGAGGAGACAGACAGATGTAAGATGTACTACACTGGGAGGCCATGTAACGGAAGGCCCCCCGATGGTGTATGACAAGATGGTTTGCTGGAGGATAGTAACAGTATCCTACACACCCAGTAGCCATAGATGAGTACAGGAGGCTCCTTCCCACCCACCGCTGTAGATGGAGACAAGATAGTAAAGTAGATGGCTCCTCACCACCCACCGCTATAGATGGAGACAGGATAGGAAAGTAGAAGGTGCCTCCCCTCCCACCACTGTAGATGGAGACGGGATAGTAAAAGTAGAAGGTTCCTTCTTATACACTGCCGTAGGTGGAGACGGGGCAATAAAGTAGAAGGCTCCTCCATAAGCATCACTCCATCAGGTATACCAGCCGGCAGGGAAATTGTTATTAAGAAGCACCGTGTCGTATAGAGAGAATATACTGGCATGGAAATTTTGTAGGGAAGGATGAGCGTAAAACATTCTGATCTAATTTCAGCGGCCGGTTACCCCTAGATGGGAAAAGAGGTCCAGGTGTGATGTGAGAAGAGGAAGGCTGCAGGTGTGAGGCAGGAAGACAGAAATACAGATATATGTATATGTCAGGAGGGAAGTGGTCTCAAGTTTTGGTGTGATAGTGAGGATATAGTTAGGTGATCGTGAGGGGCCAGAGGCCAGGTGTTAATGTGGGTCGGTTGAGTATGGGTGAGGCGAAATAGGTTTTCGGGTCAGGTGTAGAGGTGGTGGGGGTATAGGATCTGAGTGAGCAGGTGTGTGGCGTGCGGTGGTATGTGGCGGGGCAGGCAGGTGTAGGGCGGGATGGTGTCAGGTTCAGGGATGGGATGAAGACAACATCTGGTATGCCAAGGAGTCTGATGATTTAAGAGACAGATGGACGGTTGCCTGCCACTGGTGTTGCTGCTGCTGCTGCCGCCTCCTCGCGCTCGTCTCCCTCTGCCCCCGGCTTCCTCCAGCTGTCTCCAGCTGTCATTTTGATGCCTTTTTTATGTTGCCTGATATTTGTTTGTCGTTGTTGTTTTCTTTTCTTGTATTACTGCAGCGTTCTAGTAGTTTGTCTCCTCTGGTTATGGTGTAGTTGTGAGTTGTTTGTCTACATGTTGCCTTGTAGATGTAAATCACCTTTTGCGTTTGAGATGTTTTCTTGGTAGTGTCTTCTTATTGTCTCTTAGTTGTCTTGACGCCTTCCATATTGGTTGTTATTCTGTCACCTCTTGGCGTATCGTTCCCTCACTTCTCCAGCACATGTCACTCACTGTCTTCCATCTATTTCCTTGTACGTTGTTCCACTGTTTCTAATTTTCCTGCCTCTTTATCTATCTTGAAGTTCCATATTTTTCCTTGTAGTTTCCTTTTGCGTTCATGCTATATCCTGCCTCTTGGGAGTAGGAGGGACATGGGAAGGAAATTTCGGAAGAAATATTAGTAACTGCACTCGACCCCCTCTCACACCCCCAGAGTACAAAGAGCAGCATGAATTCCGTCCGTATCATGTGTGTATGTACTTATATCCTCCAGTCGTTAGTTCATCCGTCCTTAGCACGGACTTTGCTAAACTGGCCTGGAGCACGTACCTTCAGGGGATTATATAAAGAATTCTCAGTGAAAACCTGGCATTTAGTAGCTCTGAATTAGGACGATCATTTACTATTCATTACCGTGTTTATTCATTATATATTAATTGCCCCAGGACGCCTTTCTTGAAGTTTATTCCAGGACCTCTTTTCTAGCGGCTTCTGCAGCCCCAGGGCAGCGCTACTTCCAGTTGCAGGGAAATTATATATTCCTTTGGAGTGAGACGTTCTCGAACGGGACTGTACTTCCCGTGATGCAGCCTCGCCAATGGTGACTTTTCACTCGCGGTGTAGCCTTATGCAAGCAGTCCGGTAACACCCATATATATATATATATATATATATATATATATATATATATATAGATATATAT
>JAYMFT010057778.1:0-15023 GCA_038088735.1 Panulirus argus | reverse complement strand
AAATGAGAGAAAACGTAGAACAGTCAGTTGATATACAAGGAAGAGACGTAGCTATATATATATATATATATATATATATATATATATATATATATATATATATATATAATTTTCGTGGACGATAACTCCAATTTATAGAGAGAAAACTAGGCATGAATGAAAGACAAATATACTATCACCTGTGCACTAACTGCACACCATCACCTGTAAGAGAGGTTTACTCATTTTTACAGAAATCCCGACCTACATCGTCACATGCAAGATTATTTGATATTGTTCAAATCTGAGTTTCCTTAACCTGATGGTTAGGTTAAGTGTCACTCAGTCTCAACATCGAACTCGCATCTCCTGAACTTGTTAGCCATTTCTTGGTCTAAGTTTTACCCTCAGCTTAGGAAACCAAGGACCTAAGTTGGCTTTGAGATTGTTTACGTTACTTTTTTTTTGTTTGTTTCATCTCTCAGGTTCCCTTACCTTCCAAGCCCCTGCCACCTTTCCTGAGTTTTCGATACTGACAAGAGAAGTGCTCATGCCATCATAAACAGCGCGGAATGCAATAGTCTTCGTATAGAGCAACTACAGTTCTTGATAATCTTATACATCTTTTCTCTCTCTCTCTGTAATAACAGTTAACGCCGCGCCCCCTTACCTTTTCCTCCAGCAAACCCTTAACAAGACTACTTGCCCAATAGCTATCCAGGATCAGTTATATGCAAATTGTAACGGGAAGAAGAAACCGAACCATGCGCCTGCCTTGTTGGCACGTTTACCAACACCATCCTGCCCTACACACCGCGAGGTTAGTCCTGGTAATTACTGTGTTGTTTACTATACTGTTTTGAAAGCCGTCTTTTGTTACTGTCTTGCTGAACAGCTTCACTCGATCTGATGCTCCTTCCAACAACCTCGAACCTTTGTATAGATTACATTTTTTTTCTTCCCCTGACGTCAGCTGACTTCAGTAATTAAAAAACGCGTGGTAATGTTGCGATGCCCAGCTATCATTGTGGTGTTCTGATGTGTAGTCCTACTGCGTAACGGTATTTTGTTAGCGAAGCAGAAATGAAAGAGAAACTTTGTACGATGGATGTCTTGCGTTCCGAACATTATTGTGCGCTGATAAACATGACTCTTGTGTGTGCTAGACGGCGCGATTCCTGGTTATGGTACACAATATAGGTACAGAGAGGGTGCAAAGGAGGGCAACAAAGATGGTACCAGAATTAAGAGAAATGAATTACAAGGAAATGTTAAAAGACTTTAGTTTGTCCATCATGGAGGAGAGGAAAATCAGGGTTGGCCTGGTCATAAACTACGAGTCTTTAAATTAGTCTGATGACGGAGACAATGAACATTACTTAGAAAGATGCAAGGATAGAACAACTAGAGAAAATAACATGAAAATCTACAGGAAAGTAATAAGGAAAAACGTACACTTTTATTGTGTAAAAGTGGTGGATGACAGGAATAAGCGGAATAAGGAAAAATAACTGTGGGCAGCAAACAGAAGTTTAAAAAATTGAATGATTAGAAAATGTTCAATAGATGGGGCCCTACGAGTGTAAAACTCCATTCCGTATAGTATTATTAGGTAATCATAAGATAAAATTACCCATACAATGAAATGTGATATTTTTCCTTTGGTGGAGGCATAAAATAACACTCAGGGGAAGCAGGCAAGTGTAAAGTGTAGTGGCAACGAGAGGTAAGTTTGGCGGGCAACTGTCACTTGTTAAATATGGGAGAGGAGCCTATCCAACCCAAGACACAGAAGTGGGTCTCCATCTTTCTTTTCCGGGCTCAGGTCAGGAGGTGGGTTAAGGGAAAATGAAATTACAGAGTAAATTTGGAGACAAGAGGTCGAAAAGCATATACGAGCCAACGAACATTCATTTGAGTGATTCACTGCATTTCGTAATGATAACGAAAGGCTCAATCCCCGTTGATAAAAGTAGATACGTCTTTGAAAATAAAAGTGGAAGGGAAAAGTAGAGTGAATCAAAATGATTATACCAACGACGAAAATAACATCAATAACGACAATATCAGAAAGGAATTCAGAGAGCAACAGACCATTTGGTCCTTTCGAGTCTGTGATAGTGGAGGAGGTCAGAAATTCAAAGATTAGTGTGAATAACAGGAAAAAAGCGTCCAAACTATCTAACAAGAAAAACCAATAAATTTTATATTAGGAGAAGTAAATCTTGTGCTGCTTTCAACTACTCTAACTGCTACATCAATCCATGTTAACACTTCTCTAAGAAAAAAAGTGTTTTGCCTTACTCGAAGTAAAATCCTGCTTAGCTGAAGCAGTAGCTTTGATGGAGATTACAAGAGCTTTGATGATTTTAAATCCCTGTATCATTTCACCTTTTTACCTTTTCTTTTCTAAGCTAAATAAGCAGTTTAGTCGGCTCTCATATGATTTCTTTCTCAGTCCGGGAATCATCTTGTTAGCTCGACGCTGTACGCTCTCCATACTGTCTTCGTTTTTTTTTTTCAAGTGCGGTGACTAAAACTGAGTACAAAATTCAAGGCAGGGGACGGACACACCAGTAGACTATAAAGAATGGAGATTATTTTCATACATTCGGAAACCCTACTCATGAATCCAAAAATTCTGGTCGCCTTCTTTACTGCTTCTACGCAGTTTACTTGGCTTATGTCGTCAGAGGTTAACACACTCAAGTCTTTTTCATAGATTCCCTTTTGAAGCTCATTGGAATTAGTATTATGAGTTGCCTTTTGTTTACTACAATCGTTCTGTACAGCTTCGCACATGTCAATATCAATACTGATTTGCCATGTGTGGGCCAAGAAATCAGTTTATCTATGTCAGTTTGACGCTGCAAAATGTTCAATTTCTGTTGTAGGTTTTTATTATCTCACAATGCAGCTTATTAACAAAGTCACTAATGAATGTTTTCCCAGGCTTGGCATAAATAATGGATAAGCTTTAGGAAGCTGTGGGGTCACGGGGGAAAAAAGCACCAGAAGATCGAGGGAAGCAAAGCAAGAGAATCAACATACTTGAGAGGAGACGATTGAATAGTAAACCCAACAAAACTTCGGAGTACTGAAATAATACTGACAGGAAAGGGACGAAGTGACTTCGTATGGCAGCTGAGTGGTAAGAGTGAACAGAATCAAATGACGGTGGATAAAGAACAGCCAGGTATTTCAGTAGAAATAAAGCAACGAGAAAGTAGCGACAAAGATGTGAACGAAATGAGGGCAATTGATGGTAAGGAAACTTCGAACTGACTTCGGCAGCTGAGGAGAGTAACTGTAGGACGAATACCTGAAGGTGAGAGGGGGAAGGTTAAAAGACCCAGACGTTGATGATAAAGAGGGTTAAAGTTAGGTGGCTAATGAGGTGATGCGGTCAAACGTTATCGGGAAAGTGATGTATGATATCGAGAGGAACAGAAAGTTGATAACTAGATTAGATTATGATCACGCTGAATCAAAGAAGGTTATAAGACAGGGTGCAGGAGATTCTGTAGGCATTTAGACTAACAAACCATGAAAAACAAAGTGTTTGGTCGTCAGTGTGGACGAACCAAGAGAGGGGTCAGTTAACATCAAGATCATCGAGACAGCAAAAGACTCAAGAAAAATAATGTAGGAAGAGCTAAAGAGAATGACTCCTTCACTTCCCAGGGATCAGCAGATTCAAAGAATGGGAGATCCTGACTAAAACTAATGTAGGTAATTCCAGGAAGGTTACTGTTATAGGACAAAGGTCTAAGTTTTAAAGTCTGAATCGGGAAAAGAAATCTTCTAAGGGAGAAGCGGTGCCCATTTTTTCTCCCCACAAAGGAGAGGAAGCAACAACAAGAAAATGAGCGTAAGGGAGAAACGGGCATGACTCATATTATGAACAAATTTTCCATAAAAAGCACTAACGAATGACCGTCCCTTCCTGCAATATGTATTGCGGGGAATCACAACTGACCAACTTTGCATAAGCGTGCACCGTGAGTTTACCATCTTCCGAAAAAGATTTAACGACCTTAAGCAAGAATCAAGCGAAATACAATGGAGGTACAATTCAAACAGGTCAAGAGGCTGCAAAACTAGCTTTGCAGTGTGGTAGAAACGGCCTGATAAACGAGTACTTTTAACAGAAGGATTATCGATCGTGTATCCGAAGCCCCACCTGGTGAAATGAGACGTGGAGGTGTAAGACTATAGACTATATTCTTGAGAATGTCCTGTACCTGTATGTTATGGAACACCCTACACCTAAAGGCATTGAACAACGACCTAGATGTAAGAAACATCATCTATGGTCTTCCACTTAGAAGTTTGAAAACATGGTTAGTTAGGAAATGTTGGAAGAAACAGTCTAATTTAGAGAGCAAATGGTGTTAACATGACAGAAATTATTTTGAGCTAAACAAGATCTTATGGATCATAGACAGGAGTACTGAATACCATAGTCTGGGTTCAAAGTTAGAGGGTCTGGAGAAGTTTGATGGGAGGGAAAACGGGAAATGAGTACCAGCGATGGGAGGGTCAGTATTGTAGTGGAGGGAGGGGAAGTGGGAGACGAAGGAGAAAGGAAATATCGTTCAGCAAAGGAGAATGCCAACTTTGGGAGAGCCAAGCGATTTTTTCGAGCGCAGTTTTCGTTCCGACCCTCCCAGGGAACAGCACCGCTTCGCTGGCTGAGATGCCTCCAGTCGCGCTGATCGTATAGCAGAGGTAATCTTTGCTGGGATGGAGTTCAACGTCCGTTCTCTTACCAAACATTTACCTCTTTAATCGTGGCGTCCCTCGAGATTCTCTCCTATCGTCTCCCCTCTCTCTCTTCTTTCTATAAATGATCTTTTGACCTATGTAACGGAGCAGAATGGAAGGAAGTAACCAAATTTAATTCAGCAGCTAGGAAATGCAGTTTCTATCCGTATATCCACATACAGTAAGGATGCACTGCGGATGTATGAAAGGGATAACATCCACGCCAAAAAGAAAAAAAAAGCAAGATAAATGGAGGACCACTTGGATTTTGGAAGAAAGAAGTCACAAAACTAAAGATCACCTAAGTCTACGCAGTGAATTTATTTGGATCAGAGTGTCAGTTAAGAAGCGGATGGCTACAGTGGACTCTGAGAGAACGGCCGTTGAAACAGAAGAGGGTCTATATGGAACACAACAATAAGCTTCAGCGCAAGTTCTTTATAGTACATAATCCCTTTTGATACCACACTGGGATGCAGGAGTGACAGTAGAAAATATCAGAATTATCACACGATATACGAAGCAACTTACACCCATATAAGCCACATGACCCTAAAGGTATGTCGTCATATACACTAAAGAAGTGTTCAGGACACACGAAATTGTGTTAAAGACCTCAACAGAGAAGTGATCCGGATCACGGACGCGGAAGAGAGCGAACCTCGTGCCTGTCTTTCTAAAAGTGAAACGAAAATCATCGTGAACCACAAACAAGTTTCACTAACGAGTGGAGACCGAATTCCTTGGAAAGCTAATAAGGAATCAGAAGGATGCTGTTGGGAAGTGGAAACGACTCAAGCGAGAAACAGCTCTGGTTAAGATGCAAGGAAGAGAAACCTGTTGCAATATTCACTCCTCCACCCCATCACCCATCCCTCCCCATCCTATTAAAGAGAGATGAATAGGGAGGGGGGTGTGTGTGACTATGAATTCTTGTACTGTTATAAAAAAAAATTAACCGACACTGTTGATTGCAGAAGGCTGAAAAAGAGATCAAAATTCTAGGCAGGTGTGAAAGTAGGGTACTATGAAGTATCAAAAGACAGCTCAGTAGGAAGGGAGAGAACGGGGAAGAGAGAGCACTCGTCAGAGGTGTTGTATCCAGTGGGGCAAACGTATTTACTGGTAAAGCAAGGATCGTTTCAGACACTAGTATTCGTTATTCATTATGCTAGTAATCAAATTATCAATGTAAATGTTTTGCCAGGGGGAATCACCACTTTACGTGGAGCTAAAAAAAAAAAAAGTACAGGTTGTTCGAGAGTGCAACGGCCTTCAACTAACTAATCCTAGACTGGGTGTGGCGTACGTGCGCCCGTGGAGCCCACCGACGCCCGTAACGCCCAATCCATTTCACTAGGTTTTACTTTTTTTCCTAAACCATGAATAAGTAACTCATAATTCATAATGAATTTATTTTTCACATGATCCCGATCGGAGAACAGCCCTAAAGCTGCAGGGCACGTATTTGACATGCCTCCTACCGCAAGATTTACTCTCCATCTTCCACGTTCTAAATCTTGGTTTGGTTCTTCGTATCTTAATATACAGCGAGTTTCTCCCCAGGTTCTCAGTATATCTATCATTTTCTCTCGCTGGTCGTGTTCTTGTATTCTTCTTCTCTCTCCTGCTTCCTGGAAATTGGTTCTCTCGTCCAGGGGCAGCAATCGTCGACTTCCTGGAAATTCTTGCGTGAAAGTCAACACTTAACTCTCTCTCGTCCGCATGACACATAAGACCAATCCAGATGGCGCGACCGAACCTTCGGCCTTTGGTGAGGCTGTCCGCCCGGCGACAAGCGAAATTTGTGACCATTGCAAAAAAAAAAAAAAAAAAAATTAGCGCCCCGCCGGAACGCGTCAGAAATGTAGCGTGGTTAGCTTAGTTTGGTTACGCTAGGGAAGGCATGGGAAACGACGTGACCTAACGCACTGCAACGTACGGCATAAAATCCAACCTAACCCTAAGCGCAATCCGCACGCATGCGGACATGTCCCGTAGTCATTTTATTTCACAGTTCAGGAACTTTCCGCTTTCCCAGATGGGCAGAGAGCGTCTCACAAGTGAACGCTGTCTGTTCCTAAAATCAACGCTCACCCTTCCTACCATGACCTATCCCACGAAAACTAGTCTTAGCCAACAGCCGGCGGCGAGAGGGTCGGCTGGTAGGGGCTAGCGGGAAATACCACCGCATCCGTTCCGTCTGCTAAATATAAGGGAGCCCCGAGCACCCTCCCCACACGAGCGCCCACCCCTCTCCCCCTTCACGCCATAAATCCTTTCAGAGGATGGGCGTGGGGCGACCTGAGAGCGAGAGCACGTGACTTAAGACCTTGTATCACCACCCTACAGAGGCGCGTATACCTTGTGCTCAAAAAGCCTGACGTGGGTAGCTCCGAGACTGTTACATAAGAGGGTTTACGACCAACCCCGCACAGTTCACCCGTGACGTTCTTACAGGCCGCGGCAAAAAAAGGCGGCCGCGTCGGCGTAAACATTTGCGAAATGATGTGCTGACCTTAGTGGCAGTGACGACCTTTTGAAGGAGATTCAATTGACTTTTCCTGTAACACTACAAAGCTCTTGATGCCTTTCTTGGGGCAACGTTGCTGCGCATGGGAGAGAGAGAGAGAGAGAGAGAGGAATCAACTCCATAAAACTGCACTCTCACTATACCCTCATCATGACAACAACGTCATCTTCATTACACTCTTATGCTCATTACTACTTTTCATTACACTTATCTACATTGCATCATCACCTTCGGTACATTTCCATCTTCGCTACACCCTAATCTTCACTATGCCTCCTTCTTCACTACACGTATATCTCTACTGCACCCTAATCCTCACCACAGATTTATGATCACTATATTCTTGAGGCTCAGGCCAGAGACCATCTGCACGACATCCTCATCTTCACTTCACTAAATTTTTACCTTCAAGAAGTCCTCATCTTCAATAAATCTTTCTGTTCACCAGACTCTGCTTCACTACACCCTCATCATGTCCTTCTAAAATGTACGAGACTAATATATCATCGTTCACATAATTTCGAGCTGTCCTTCATTCACTCTTTTCTCAATCTTCCGAACCTTTACATAATCAGCTTACGATAAGTCACAGCTTTCATACGGGAGTGTACTTACGGATTTTATTTGTACGTTTTCCATAAGAGGCTTCTCTACTTTGTCGCTTCTTCACATCTAAGCATCTTTTTCTTACTACTAGCATTACCTCGTGGGCGATTATCACAAATCCACTTACAAGGACGAAAATGATCTTACCTACAAAACACAATCAACAACATCTCTATTCAAAACGCTATTTCACGTGGAACCATTGAAGTACTTATTTTCTACTATTACCTTGTTCTGTGACCTATCATTAAGCCACATATTCTTCAATACCCTTACACTTCAACATCTCCGTCTCCTTAACGCACCACAGCAGTTTCCCTTTCTTCAACTCACTTCAACTCCTTCTGTGTTCATCCGGTTCATTGTACACCTTGTGTGTGTGTGTGTGTGTGTGTGTGTGTGTGTGTAATTACTACTATGTGTTGAGTTAAGAGGAGAAAGTTTTACACTTGCATCGTCCCACCTCTTAACCCTAGTGTATACGTATCATGTCCCCATACCTTATGAGTGGACACACACACACACACACACACACACCACACCCTATGCGAAGTATCAATTTATCAACCAGGTCCAAAGGGAGGATAAACAGCTGGGATTAGCTGCGGGCCGACTACCGCACCCAAAATTCCAACTCGAGCGAGCAAGTACTACACTCTATCATGGTCAGCGACGTTGTGTGTGAGTGTGTGTGTGTGTGTGTGTGTGTGTGTGTGTGTGTGCGTGTGTGTGTGTGCGTGTCACTGACATGCATATACCCACATATTTTCCAGAATATTTATACGCCGTTATATATTTATCCCTTTCGTGAAACCAAATGATTCGACAACCAAAAGTGAAACGTCAAGTTGGGGACAGTCAAAGGAATTCAGCATCCATACGAATACCTGAAGTGGTAACAGGAATGAAACTGTACAGGGAGTTGGTTACCCCTCACATGTCGGCATTAGATGAAGGATTCGCAGAACTTCTCGGCATCTGCTCAGATTACATCCACAACTTTTATCCGAACAGCTACCTTTACCGTGTGTGATAAAAACTACTCAAGTGCTGAGGATGACTGTACTGAGAACGTTCTTCTTATCCTCGTGTTAAAGCAACTTGATTTTTCAAGGTAGTTTAGTAATTTAGAAATCTGAATAATACCCGTCTACTGGGGACATTCTTTTACGTAACAGATCTTTTCAGAAGCTTAAGTGATCCATCACTATAACGTTACTGATACTGCAACTCTCTTAGTTTTAACTTGCACATTTCCCGCCAGATCTTTGTTGATTCTCGCCTCAGTTCAGGATACCAGCGTAGAATGTCTAACTCAGGGAATATGAATATTCCTTTCCTCTCATACAAGACTGCTGGGATCGGACGGGGAACCCTAGATATACAGTAAAACTTCCCCCCTGAAAATTGTGGATGTCTGCATTCGATCCCACACCACGCAAAGGGGGAAGGATTACAGACGGGTGGATAGCTATTGTTTATCCCGTGTCCAACTGTCACAGATCTCGCACATCGCACAGGATAACTGATAAGGTTTATCTATACAATGGCGTAATGCTAATCATCACTGACGTATATCTCAAGTGGTTACTCTCATGGTCGAGCGTTACAGCCGATGATCGCTCACGGGGCGCAACCGAATATGAGACATCGAAGTCATGCCATACTTGAATGGCCTGAAAGGTGTGTTGTGATGCAGTATGTTCACGAAGAATTTGCTTAAAAACATCTCAGACCATCAATCTGCATGTGTCATGATTTCAACACGAGTAATAAAGAAAACTTCCAAAAGGTAACTCACGTATATTGGATCTGACGAATGTGAGATTATTCTCTTAATTGTGATCGCACTAGAAAACGGAAGACGAGCACTTATAATCTTGAAGGATGTGCGTTTTAGTTAGGCTGAATCCTGTTTACTTCAAGGGGCATTTCAAAAGTTTCTAACGCAGTGGAATTCGTGGTACCATCAGAATAAACACACGCCATGAACACCCCTCCTTCCGAAGAAGACATTAAGCACAGCAACTAACCATACAATCACAGTTGAAGTATAACCATTTAACTAAGTCTCACATGAAATACAAGATCTGAAATGGATTTGGAAGATCAAAGTCTAGACCGTGTGTCTTTTCTGTGTAGTGTGGACCTCTCTGTGTTGTAGCGGGCAGGGCGTCCCTTCTGTGCCACGCTCTCACCCATTCATTGCTTTCTCTTTCACTCAAAGCCGACAAAGGCCGCTTTTTCTTTTTCCCTTTTTTTTTCTTTGTACGTCCTGCCACTACACTGTGTTACATTTTCAATCCTGTGTGGAGAGAGCATTCGTTGTCCGACGCCGCATTGTTTAACCCAACTCGAGCGCAACGTTTTCACTGGCATGTCTGCCGTGACGAGAAATAGATTGCCGATTTGAGGGCCTTGTTTTCCCACCCCACTTCACTCTGTTGAACAAACGTTTCGATAGAATTACTCGTGCTGCCACTGGGAAAAACATAAACAACCACAACAACAACAAAGCCGACATTACATATAAATCTCTCACAACATCAAGAATTTTAATTTCCTTTCCATTTTGAGCGACACCACGGCAAACGCTATAATAATTCATTGGTACGACCAGTATCATTCCCACCACTATAATCACAAGAAATCTACTCAGCTTATGTTTTCTTGGCTCAAGATAAATTCATAAACCCAGGTAGCATATGGAATGGGTTTCGGCATTCCTGTTAGATTTCACAGACTCAAGGACTCGACGTATCATCCAAACCGCATAAGCCAGAAGACCCACTCAAGGGACAAGAGATGTCATGGGTATGGCAGATTCAATGCGAGACAAACTTTGGACAAGGATCAAGTCGAAGCTTGAATAAATCAAGGGAAGAACCACTCAATGTAAAGACTTTTTAAAGGTGAAATCATCCGAGACAAGACAAAATCAGTCAAAACTTCACGTAGGAAAAAATATTCCTAGGTTAAAGAATCGCTAGGGTGTCTGTCCCTGACAGAATGGGGCTTAATTTCATCTTCCTGTAGGAGCCTTACGTAGACTATACCTTAAAACATCTTTTGGGACCTCAAACACAGTATGGTGCACCGTCATCTTCTGTGAATACTTCAGAAGGTCGTGAGACAATGATGGAGCGGTGAAACAAGCACTTGTAGACAGTAATGGAGCAGTGAAACACTGTGTACCTGTACACAGAGATGTAAACATGATGTAGATAGTAATGGAACAGTTAAACGTTGTGCACTTGTAGACAGTGACGGAGCAGTGAAACATGTACATCCGCCTCCACATCCAACTGGGACAGTCAGCGTTGTGAATCCTAACTTTCCGTGAGGTGTGAATCCAAGATGTATCGACTCGTTGCTTCAAGCTTCAACTGTCCAGAGTATTGCTCATCATGTCGAGGCCGTTACTAGTCTCCACAACGTCTGTATGTGGTGTTCACTTCGATATCGATAAACTAAGAACAAGTCATTGCGACGTCGCTCCTTCTGTCCGTGGCCTGTGAACCCGAGAGTATCAAACCATGAGTTCGAAGCCGAACGTGGGTAAACAGAGGCGTTCTCCGAGCTCAGGCCGTAAAACCACGCCAGTCATCTTTTGACACCATTGATACAAAGACTGTGGTATCGGTTACCCTGACCCAGGAGGAAAATGATAAAAATTCATGAATGTAAGTAGCTTTTATCAAAGACTAATGATGAATGATAATACCTATTACTTGATAATGATTCAACTGCCAGAGGCGAAATCACCATTGGCGGGGTTGGTGGACGGGTGAGGGAGGTATGAAAGAAAACGTGATGTGAGGGTAGAGGAAGTAAAGCATGATTCGATAACATTAGTGAGGAGGTTGTTATAAAGTTAACTTTCGTGTAGGATGTCATTTTTCAATGGCACTTCCCTAGATTTTTCACATTCGCTACCCTGCACACCACCCCAGTTTTAGGCTTAAATTGTTAATATGCAATAGAGAGAAAGCTGTATCTAACAGATTTCTTTCTAGAGGCTAGGCCTATTGAAGACTCACTGGAACATGTATTTATCGTGAGTATGAAAGGATACTTATCTATTATATAATCCTTATAACACCACAGAATGATATTTTACAAGAGTCTTATGTTGAAATCTTGTAGTATGTATGGAAGAACGTTCATAAGTAGTTTAACATTTTTCATGGATGTTAAGCTCATTTATTAAACTGTCGAACAATGGGGGATTCAGTAAGTTATAAGCAAAAAATAAGACATCAAAAAATGAGGCCAATGGTCGGCTTTTTCATGTAGTGTGGCGTGAGTGTGGTGGGAGTGAGGTTTTGTGGTGACTGTGGTCACTGCGGCATTGGTCACATAATAGCACGGAGTCGTCATGAGTGATTCGTACAGATATCGAGTTGGGTATTGCTCGGTAAGATTACACGGAAGTCTTTATGTTGCTTTGCCTTGGAGTTAGGCTATGAAATGGCTTTTCAAACATACCCAACGCAGTCGTACTCAACCTACTAAGTATATGAATGATATATGGGAAAATTGGCACAAGGCCAATTTTCTGTTCAGCCGACATTCTCTTTAGTCATACCCATTTTGCCAATTAACTGAATTTACCTTACGCGATGTTAATTTATAATCTCTCATCAAACCCCGCATATCATTAAAGTAATCAGATGAACCTTGCATAAATCGCGTTTCTTAGCATACAGCGGCAAACATTACCGTGCTCTAGGTATTGCCGAAAGCTAACAAGGATTACAGTTACGTAATTCTGAATTGTAAACGTCCTAATTAACTACTGACATGACTCTCAGCATTTTTGCTCAGTCCTGCTTATTTCTGCATTTGCCTCTTAAGTGCTGCGTTGCACTTTGGTGTGTCACATACCAGCGCACTCCTCTCTCGCAACTCTTCCCTCTTTACCTTATCATCCCCACCCCAGGTCACCAATTAAAGCTTCGAAGAAGCGAGTCGAGACTTCTTGGGTTCACACCTCACGGCAAGAGAGGATTGACAGCGCTGACTGTCTCGGTTGGAAGTGGAGGCGACTGTACATCATGACAGTGATGGCGCAGTGAATCATGATATACTTGTAGAAAGTGATGGAGCAGTGAATCATGATGTACTAGTAGAAAGTGATGGAGCAGTGAATCATGATGTAGTAAGTGACTGAGCAGTGAATCATGAATTACTTGTAGAAGGTGATGGAGTAGTGAATAATGATGTACGAAGTGATGGAGCAGTGAATCAAGAAATACTTGTCGTTAGTGATGGAACAGTGAATTATGAAATACTTGTACAAAGTGATGGAGCAGTGAATCATGATGTACTTGTAGGAAGTGATGGAGCAGTGAATCAAGAAATACTTGTTGCAAGTGATGGAGCAGTGAACAATGATGTACTTGAAGAAAGTGATGGAGCAGTGAATTATGAAATACTTGTAGAAAGTGATGGAGCAGTGAACAATGATGTACTTGAAGAAAGTAATGGAGCAGTGAATCATGAAATACTTGTAGAAAATGATGGCGCAGTGAATCATGATGTACTTGTAGAAAGTGATGGAGCAGTGAACCATGATGTACTTGTAGAAAGTGATGGAGCAGTGAATCATGATATACTTGAAAATAAAGGAGCAATGAATCATGATGTATAAAATGATGGAGCAATGAATCATGATGTATAAAATGATGGATCAGTGAATCATGATGTACTTGTATAAAATGATGGATCAGTGAATCATGATGTACTTGTAGAAAGTGATGGAGCAGTAAATCATAATGTACTTGTAGAAAGTGATGGAGCAATGAATCATGATGTACTTGTAGAAAGCGATGGAGCAGTGAATCATGATATACTTGTAGAAAGTGATGGAGCAATGAATCAAGTGCACTGGCAGAAAGTGATGGAGCAGTGAATCATAATGTACTTGAAGAAAGTGATGGATCAGTGAATCATGATGTACTTGTAGAAAGTGATGGAGCAGTGAATCATGAAATACTTGTGAAAAGTGATGGAGCAGTGAATCATGATGTACTTGTAAAAATGGATGGAACAGTGAAACATGATGTACTTGTAAAAAGAGGAGCAGTGAAACATGATGTACTTTTAGAGTGATAGATCATCGAAACATGATACAGACAGTGATTGATCAGTGTTGGAATGTACTTGTACAGAGTGTTGGAGCAGAGAAATATAATGCGCTTGCAGACAGTGATACAGCAGTGAAACACGATGGAGTAGTGAAACATGATATATTTGCGACAAACTCATCTTCCTGCCGCCGGCTCCTCATCACATCTATCATTTCATACTTTCACTGATAATTATGCGACTAGGTCGGATGCGTGTATCATATGAACACACTACAGCAACGACTATCCTTATGAAATGAATAAATAAGGTACAAAAGCACTGATTTTACGGAATAAGTAGATATAATTAAATATTAAGATATATTCATAATATGAGAATTTCTTTATATTACGCAGTTTTGCTTTTCTCTGCCTCTCTAATGAAGCCATTTCGTCTCTGAAATGCTAGTGTCTTTCTCTCTGTACGCCAGCCTTCAGCCGGTCTTTATATACCGGGAGCTGCCTAATAGGAGGCTTTGTGCGCCCTGGCTAGCCTAATGGGTAGCTTTTCATGACCTGGTTTGACACTAGCGGACTTTTCAGCAAATAAGACAGGTAGCAGCGAGCTTCTCTCACGAGCACTGCTAATTGTACTTATCATTTTTTCCTAATATTTTTCTTATTTGTTCACTATCAGAAAGAAAATCAAATTACATTTCCCTCCTCACTTTACCATTATCTTTCACTAGCTCATGAGAGCACTGTAGTATTTGAAACCTTAAACCAGTGGGTTATCAAAATGAACTGCTGCTTCCGTAGCAGATGAAGTCTTTAACGCCATATCAGGTTTGCTGAGAATATTGATTTCTGTTGCTGTACTGTTTTCGTTCCTTTAACGACGCAATACTCTCGTCGAAGGTGACTTTTTACTTGCGGTGTAAACCTCAAGCAAGTGGAGTCCAGTAACACAGACACAGACACACACACACACACAGACACACACACACACACACACACCACTGTGACCTCTTGCCACATGCACAAACACACACACACACATACACTTT
>JAYMFT010057767.1:0-15024 GCA_038088735.1 Panulirus argus | reverse complement strand
CCCGCCAGAATAACCTCTGTTATGCGTTTGGCAGAGACAGAAGCATCACCACATAAGAGACAGTAATTTACCCAGGGGAAGTCAGAAAAGAAGTTACATGAGTTATTCCAGTCAGCTTTGTTCAGGTGCCAGTATTTACACTTAGAAAGGGCTGCTGGAGGGGGAGGTGCTGTTAAAATAGACACATTTATGAGAGTATGATCAGATGAGCCAATTGGGGGAGAGATTGTGTATTTACAGCGAGATGAACTAGAGGTGAAAAACAAATCCAGAATATTAGGAGCATGGTCATAACAGTCAGGTATGTGGGTAGGGTGGGAGATAATTTGCTCTAAATCACTGAGAATGAAGAATGTGAGGGCATCAATTCCTCCACCATCTGTATGGGAGGAATTCAACCATTCCCTATAGTGAACGTTGAAGTGGGGTAGAGGATCTCAGCTTGCGGGTGTGAGAATGTAACAGTCTCATGGCAGGAGGTTAGATAGTTGAAGAAGGATATAAAATTTGTAGAATTAGGAGAGCAATAAGTGAAACAGAGGACAAGTGTGGTAGTAGGGAGACAAAATTTGAACCACATAACATCAAAGTTTGAAGACTCAAGGTCCTTAAGGCATGCAACAGTTGTGTTTATGTTGGAATAAGCACAAACACCACCTTTGAATTGAAAACGTGAGTGGAGATTATAGTTAGATATGAAAAAGGGACTATTGAGAACATCATTAGACAACTGTCTCTCAGACAGAAGTAAGATATTAGGAGAGATACTAGACAGATGGTGTTCAACTGAGGAGAGGTTACCAGAGAAACTATGAATGTTGGTATAGTGAATAGAAAAAGAAGAAGGTCTCACAGAGAGGGTAAAGTCATTGGCAGTAGAGTCAGGCTGAAACCTGGAGTCCTTAGCACCCCATGATGCCGGGAACTAAGGGCCACAGATTTGACAGACACTGCCATGATCATGCTTATAAATGTTTGAGCGGACAGGATTTGGAAAGAGCGCTTATGCGAAAAAAGTAATAATAATAATAAGCAAGGTACGATTACGTGTGTGGTGCTTGTAAGAAGAAGATGGCAGAACTAGCCTGGTAGTTCTATTTTGATGAGACAGGAGCCCTCATATAACAGATTTCGGATTTTTCGGACCGGGCAAACAATAATACGTTAATTAATAATAATTTAAAAAATAAATATGAAATTAAAAAATCTCAAACAATGCACCATCTGCATTTAATATCACACTTGTTTTTGGTAGCATGGGATAGACTCACTTTGTTCCAGTCTCAGTCCGCCTCTCGCTATCGTGCGAGTTAGGTTGTATACAGAGAATTGTGACTATATTCATTTAATAATTTTGCAATCCTTACAATTCAAAATGGCATCAAGTGATAAAAGAGTTGAAAGAAAGTGTGTGAAATGTATATTGTATTACTGTATATTGTATATTGTATGGCCCATATGTTACATTCAATTTCACAGAATTTTGTCATTAACGTACGTCCCTTCCCCCCATTAGTCCATTAAATCGAGGGTTTACTGCATCACTTTTATCCCCTTTCTTTTATACATGGACACTATACGCACATCCTGCCATTCCTCAGTCACCTCACCATGATCCATACATACAATGAAAATCTTTAGCAACTAATCGAAAACACAGTCATCCCCTTTCTTGATATATTCAACTGCAATACCATCCACTCCAGTCGTCTTACCACATTTCATCTTAAGCAAGGCTTTCACCACCTCCTCTCTCTTCACCAAACCAATCTTCATGGCTTTCTTTGCATACCATCCTGACCTAAACACCCTACATCTGCCACTCTATCATCAAACACATTTCAGTCAAAAATACTCACTCTTTCTCCTCTCACTTCATTACTACCTGTTATCACTTCCCTTTTTCACCCTTCACTGATGTTCCCATTTGTTCCCTTGTATTTTGCACATTATTTACCTCCTTCCAAATCATCTTGATCTCCCTAAAGTTTACTGATGCTTGCTCATCCCAACTCTCATTTTGCCTCTCTTTCAACCTCTGCACCTTCCTTTTGACCTCCTGCCACTTTCTCTTATACATTTCCTAATCATATGCACTCCCCTGTAATACTACTGAAATGCCTTTCTTTTCTCTTTCACTAGCAACTTTATTTCTTTATCCCAACACTCGCTACCCTTTCTAATCTGCCCACCTCCAACCAATCCCATGCCACATGCATCCCTTGCACATGCCAGGACTGCTTCCCTAAATACCTCCCATTCCTCACCTACTACACTTGCTTTACATACTATCACCTTTTACCATTCTATACTTAATCTCTCCTGGTACTTCTTCACACAAGTCTCTTTTCTAAGCTCACTTACTCTTACCATTTTCTTCTCCCCAACACTGTTTCCTCTTTTTTGAAAACCTCTACAAATCTTCACCCTCACTTGCACAAGACAGAGATCAAATATCCCACCAGCTGCCCCTCTCAGCAAATATACATCTATAAGTCTGTCTTTTACATGCCTATATATTAATATGTAATCCAATTATACCCACTAGCCATCTCTCCTATTCACACACATATACTTGTGTATATCCCTCTTTTTAAACCTGGTATTCCCAATCATGAGCTGTTTTTCAACACAGAACTTTGCATGCTGTTCATCATTACCATTCATAACACCAAATAACCCATGCATCCTAATCATACCATCAACTGCCATATTACTTATCTCTGCATTTAAATCAGCCGTCACCATAATCAGTCTCTTACATTAAAACTGCTGACACACTTACTCGGCTGCTAATAAATCACTTGCCTCTCTTGATCTTTCTTCTCATGGCCAAGCCCATAAGCACTCAAAATCACCCATCTTTTGCCATCCACTTTCAATTTTACCCACATCAATCTAAAAATCACTTCCTTACACTCTATCACACACTCCCACAACTCTTGCTTCAGTAGTGGAACTCCTCCCTTAGCTCTTGTCTTCTCACCAACTTCCTGACTTTACTCCCAAGACATTTCCACACCATTCTTCCCCTTTACCCTTGAGCTTTGCTTCACTTAAGGCCAGAACATCCAGGTTTCTTTCTCAAACATACTACCTATTTCTCCTCTCTTATTTTGGTTACTTCCACACACATTTAGACACTCTACAAGGAGGATAAGCATTCCCTGTTTGGCTCCTGTTTCATCATTTAGAAAATGAATTAAAAGAAGGAGGTGTTTGCTGGAAAAATATGTAACATACAAATCAATAGTTTTAAAGCAAAAATACATGTGACTCAATAGTAAAAATGACTAAATTCTAAACAAAAATAAATCATGTTCACGTTCTGCCAAAAGGTAATGATTACCTCACTCTGCTTTGGAGAAGATATTCCTTTTGTAGGGATTGCTCCCATTCTTAGTCTTGTTGTTTGGCCTGTTCTGTCAAACCAATGTTCTTCAAAATGATCAGAGCACAATACTGATCTCCTACCTGGGACCCAATTTTCCCTGCATGTTATCATAATCCATTTTTGACGGTCACCACCGTTGAGGGGAAATCTAGAAAGATAAAATAAAGCCTATAATATTTCAATGATTTACCTAAAACAAGAATCCTGAATTTCTATCAAAGTCCTGACACAAAATCTATCAATCCATCCACCTATCTATTTATCACCACCACATATACTCCCAGTTCCATGGGGTGGATCAGGTACAAACAGTTTCTTAGGTCACTCAATACACATCCTCAACCCAAGAACAATGTGAGAAAGTGAAATATGAACTTCTTCATCTATGTAAGTGTTTCATAATCATCATTATTACAAATAAAATTATTTCAAATTGAATTTATAGACTGAAAACTGTCCTTGTTATACAAGTGAATGATGATTTACTGCACAGCTGGGGAAACAACTGTGCATATATTTGAAAAAGCAGTACACAATGAAAAATAAGGTGATGACAAAATGTGCTTGTAGTGGATATTTTGGGGGAAGACAAGAAATCTGTTCCACAAACATAAATCTCACTGTCTATGTATCCATTACCATTAATTCCAATCTTATCTACACTTGATGAATGAAGTGCAAAAAAGTATGCACATTTTGCAGAAATAAATGAACCCAGCTCCACAGTCAGGCAAAGGGCAGGAATGCACGGCTTCCTTATGTAGACTTACTACCCACCTACAATACAAATTAGCAATACATACTTGAATGAATATATAAATAAGAATCATCATTTGCACAAATTATAGTATAATTACTCGTCAATAACAGTGAGGCTTGAGGAATGAAAAACTGGCTCTTTCAACAACGGTGTCTAGCAAATTATGAGAGAATCTCCACAATCCTTGAAGGTTAGAAGCAAATAATCCCCTTCCTTCTGGTGTGGTTGTTTTTTCACCCTTTGATAACTTTGTGTATGCTCCCCTCCAATCTTATAATCCTTTGAAATAAAGACCTCATCCCATTAATGACTAATTTGTACAGTACAGGTAGAGAGTTCCACACTTGTGGGGCCCAGTCTCTTAAACTTTGTGTCAAAAAATAGTCTTTTAAACTGCTTCATTGGTTAGTTTGTTCTAACCATCCACCACACTTGATAAATGTGACCATAGGCTCATTGCACATAAAATGCAAAAGATGGTAAAAACCATCTTTTAACTAACGGATTGCAACATGTAGTTGCCTCCACAATAAAAAGCTCAGTCATTACATTCATCATTCTTATATCTGACACTGACGTAAGCACAAGCCACAATTTCATATCACCCTTTACTCATGATGCAAGAATAAATATGACAATCACATCTAAACAGGATATGAAAAGGTTACAAAGACATAAACAGAATTTTGAACTTGGCCACCTAGAACAACATGCTTTTCAAAGGGGATAAGTTTAAACTCCTCTGGCATTGGAAAAATGAAAAAATCATGGAAAATACAGAGTAACAGACAGAAACTTATGCTATCCTAAACCAGATACATATTATGAAAGACCTTGGTGTAATAATGTCTTATGGTGTAACCATAAAAAAACACATCAAAAGAACAGTTGCCTCCTCCAAAGAGATGGTGGGCTGGATCCTGCTGGCTTTCACGACAAGATAAACCAATTATGATATTTTTTAAGGTGTTAATTCTTTCATGAACTGAATATTGTTGTGCTCTATCATTATGCTGCAAGAAATTAAACAATTAGGTGTTCAGAGACATTTTACAGCCCATGTTAATGTAGTAAAGGAACTGAATTACTGAGACTGGCTGAAATCTCTGAGGTTATACTTCCAGAACTGCAGTGGAGAAGGGAGGGTATATAATCAACTATGCTTGGAAGATTCTAGAAGGGATGGTTTCCAACTTAAATCCAGAAACAATATCCCATCGACACAATAGGCATGGGAGACTTTGTAAGATATTACCTCTGAAATCCAAAGGTTGATATACACAAAAAGAGAGAGCACCTTAAACATCTACAGCCCAAGACTCTTTAACACTTTGCATATGGTTATAAGAATCACTATGGGAAGTTTAAACAGAGAAGTTTAAGAATGCCTTGGACAAATAACTACAAAGGGTACCATATGAACCAGGCTGTGAGGACAATGTAGTCCTGTGGGCTGCTGCTTCCAACAGCTTGATCAACCATTTATCTATAATGGCCTCTGTTACCCTGATGTTGCAACTCATGAAAAATTTTTCTCAGTCAAAATCATCCAGCTGATTTAAATACTTGAAGACTTATCAGGTCCCCCCTCTCTTTCCTCTCCTCTGTGGAGGCCAGATTTGCTGCCCTCAGCCTCTCATTGTAGCTTCATCCTCTTAATTCAGGTACCAACTTAGTAGCTCTTCTCTGTATCACATTAATCACATCTTTGTGCTTAAAGTCTTTGGGTGTGGTGACCAGACTTGTGAGGCACAGTCCAGCTTTGGTCTGATATCTGTGGTGAATAATTTGACTTACGTCTTCGTCCATATATGTAAACGTGATTCTAATATTTGCCTGGAGATGGTTTGCCTCTTTAACAATTCTCCTAATCATTAGGACCTAATGTATAGCTCAAGCAATAAATCAGGCACAATGTCAATCCCTAGATCTCTCTCACATGCTCATTCCTCTGATTTATTTCCTGCTAAGAAAGAATCACACTGAGGTCTTGTTTCACTCAGCACCATCCTCATTACCTTGCACTTACTTGGAATGAATCTTAATTGTCCATTTATCTTAACAACATTGGAGTTTCTCCAGGTCCCTTTGTAGGCTGATGCAATCACCAGTCTTTATTTTCCTCATGTTCTTGGCAGCATCCACAAACATATTTAGATACCATGACAGTGGGCTCAAGACCGAATCCTGTGGCATACCATTTGTAACCTTTGCCCACCTCCATGATGCACCTCTTACCTGTGTTCTTTGCTTTCTTCCATCTATCCAGTGAGAGACCATCCTTTATTCCTGCCTGCAGATCTAGTTTTTTTATCAAGTTCCAATGAGGCACTGTGTCAAAGGTTTTCTGGCAAGAACACAATCTACCCATCCCTTCTCTGATATAAGATGGAGCTCTCCCTATTAAAGAACTCTAAAAAGAATTATTATACATAATCTCCTTTCCCTTAAACCATATTGTCTCCCAGTTAAAAGTTTCTCCTTTGTAAGCTGTCACTCACACGCTTTCTAATTATCTTTTCCAATGTATTACGAACCACACTTGTTAGTGAGGCTGGCCTGTAGTCAGGGCAGTTTCCCAAGTCACTTTGTTATGATCTCATCCCTTCCTTTAAAGATATATAATCAGCCCATAGGCCCATTAAATCAGAAATCTGAAATAATGGCTTTTACTAACAGAAAGATATAAGCTAGACACAGATCCCCTTTACCATCTGGCTAACATCTCCTGACAGCTGACAGCCACTTGATACCATCTCCTTTCCACTCAGCACTGGTTTAAATACCAAACACTTTTATATAAAAATTATAAAATATATTTACAGTATGAAAATAAACGTGCTTTCTGAAACAAAATGTTTTACATAATTTGATCAGTCGTATGTAAATGTACTGACCTAAATATATCAACATAATTCCTTGAAATCACCAAGATGAATACAGATAACCTTATACATTTACCAGAAAGGTGTTATACAATATTTTATCCCTATATCTACAATCAGAGAGTAAAAATCACAATATTTGTAACAATGTTTCTTCTATTGTTGTATACAAATAATTTCTATCATTTTCTTTTATATTTCATATGTTTCTTAGCCTCTCATAGATCATATCAATAGAAAAGATACATACCATTAATTAATACACAATCAAATTAACAAAATTTCTAAATTTAACATACAGCATCAGACTTTTCAAAAGCCTTTGATTACATAGAAAACTGAAAGCAAAATATATAATGGGTAACTGAAATAATTACTGAGAAGGAGAGCAGATAACTGTAACATCCCCCTCCCAAAAGAGGTATAAGTCAGTCACAGGTTGACTCATGATTACCTGGAATACAGGACAAGGCATCAGCTACAGCATTATCCTTTCTCTTAAATGTTTAATAACTAAATTATAATCTTGCAACAAAAAAATCCACCATGTCAAACATTGGTTTACAACTTTCATCTTATGCAAAAATACAAGAGGATTGTGATCTGTAAACACTTTGATCAGCCTTCTTGATCCTCTTAAATAAACATCAAAATGGTTTAAACTTAATAACAATGCTAACATTTCCTTCTTAATAATACAATAACTTTTCTAATATGAAAGAAACTTCTTTGAAAAATGAATTAATGGAAAATCAACATCATTTTTCTCTTGCATTAAAGCTCAACCAACTCCAAAATCACTAGCATCTATACACAATTTAAATGGTCTATCATATTTTGGAGTAGAAAGTATGGCCTCATCACAATGATTACTCCACATAAATATGAGCTTCTTTGACACTAAGTTGGTTAATGGGAAAGCAATGGTTGAAAAGATTTTACAAAACCGACAATAATATCCAGCCATACCCAGAAATCTTAATAACTCCTTCCTATTTGTAGGTGCTGGAAATCCAACAATACTTTCCACTTTAGCATTAATTGGTTTGACACTTCCCTTACCAATAACATAACCTAGATATTCTACAGCTGCTTTAGCAAATTCACTCTTCACAAGGTTTACAGTTAAATTTGCTTGGTCCAACCTGGTAAACATTTCACTCATTAAATAAAAATGTTCTTCCCAGGTTTTTTAATACAAAATTATATCACCTATGTATACAGAACAATCTTTAATATCACACAATACTTGATTTACTAATCTTTGGAAAGTACTGCCACTGTTTTTCATACCGAAGGGTAACACTTTATATTGATACAAACCATCTATAGTTACAAATGCAGAAATTTCTTTTGCTCTTTCAGTCAGAGGTACTTTCTAATACCCTTTCAGTAAATCTATCTTAGTTACAAATTTAGCATTTCCTATCTGATCAATAAAAACAGCTTTAATGACTCTATTCACCTTTCTGTAATTAGTACAAAATCTATAGGAAATACCATCAGGCTTAGTCACCAACACAGAGGGTGAACTCCAAGGGATGTTACTTTTTTCAATCAGATCATTGTCAAGCATATACTGTACTTTTTTTCTCATTATCTTGCTCACCTTAGGATTCACTCTATATGGGCATTGCTTGATGGGTGTTGCATTTTCAACCTTAACATCATGCTGTATTACATCAGTTTTCTTAGGAACATCAGAAATAGACTTAAACTCCTGCATAATTTATATAATATCACTTTTCTTCTCAATTTCTAACTGATCAAGCTTATTTTCTGAGTTGTTTAACAAATTTGAATTGTTTAACAGTTTATTTTCACATCTCCTTAACTTCACATTTTCAATTTCATCCATTACCTCTACATTTTCCAACTTCACATTTTCACTTTCATTCATTACCTATACATTTTCCAACTTTCACATTTTCACTTTCATTCATTACCTCTACATCATCAGAACTGACACATGCACAAAAAGTATTGCTACTATTATCATCCTTTACAGAATTTCTATCATAATAAGGTTTTATGATGCTTACATGACACAACTGGTTTAGTTTGCATCTTGCTGGATTATTTACAATAGAGTCCAATTTTTCCACTCTTTTCTCAATCACCCATGGACCTCAGTATTTTGCTTTCAACGGATATCCTTTTTGTGGCAATAATACCAACACTTTATAACGTGGTTTAAACTCTCTGCTTCTAGATTTCTTGTCATACCATATTTTCATATTCTCCTGACACACTTTCAAATTTTCTGCAGCAATCTCTCTAGCCCTACACAATCTGTTTTTGAAATCTGATACATACTTTAATAACCCAGTAGAATCACTCTTCCCTATCCACTTCTTCTTCAGCTTTCTCAACAGACCTCTCACTTCATGTCTATACACCAACTCAAATGGGATAAAACCAGTAGATTCTTGTACTGCATCTCTAATGGCAAACTATGCTAAAGGTACACCCTCATCCCAAACTACAGATAATTCCTAAAAAATACTTTCTCAAAGTATTTTTCGAAGTCTGGTGAAATCTCCACAACTTGGCTTTGTGGGTGATAAGTACTTAACACATTTTGTATTGTATGTAACCCCTTGAACATTCCTGAAGTGAAATTACTTCCCTGACCTGACTGTACAATTTCAGGCAGGCCCACCTTGGAGAAATAACTCACTAGCTCTATTACAGTGTTTTTAGAATGTATGCTAGGTAATGGTACAGCTTCTGGAAATCTGGTAGACACACACACTGTTATTAATAAATACTGATTTTCTTTATGTATTTTTGGTAAAGGATGTACACAAGCAATTACAATTTTGCTAAAAGGTTTACAAAAAGCAGGAACAAGTTGCAGTGGTGCTGGCTGTATAGTCTGGTTGGGTTTACCCACTCTTTGACATAATTCACAAGTCTTACAGTACTGGGATACATCTCTCTTAATATTTGACCAATAAATATGAGTTAGTAACCTGTCAGTTGTCTTTCTGACTCCCAAATGTCCAGACAAACAAGAACCATGGGATAAAGCAATAACATGGATCCTATATTTCTTTGGAATAACAATTTGCTTTCTTACCTCCCAATGATCAGATGCTGGAACATGAGCAGGCCTCCACTTTCTCATTAACACACCACTCTGTACATAAAACCCAAGTGACACATCACTCTCACTCCCATTTCTAGCAGCTTTACTCCAACATTCTTTCGAACTCTCATCTCTCTTCTGTAACTCTATCAACTCCTTCCTGTTCACAACAAAATCCTGAAGTACAAAAAAATTTAAATCCATAGAGCACTTCTCATTTTCCAATTCCACTGTATTATCTCTGTTTACAGACTCCTCGTCATCAAATTTATCACCTAAATCATATTCAGCTTCTCCTTTCTTTTTCATTCCCCTGGTTACAACACAAGCTGGGTTAAAAATTTCACTGAGCTGTACATCATCTTTAGACTTACATTATTTTGAGTTATTCTCCACATTTTTATCAGTCATGTGATTCACCTCTACAGCAGCCTCTACATCAAATGGAAGTTCAATCATGATAGGCTCTGGGACTAATTTGTCTCATGCCAATCATTCCTCACTAGCATGTGTATTCCACATACAGGAAGTTCCTCACAAAGCCCAACTTTTACACTGCCACTCACAAATTCACTCTCAAGATTTACATTATGTAATGGGACAGCCATTCCTGATCCTAACCCTCATACGCTTACTTTTTTACCAGAGAAAGACTCCTCTGTCCGCTCTAATACATCTTTCAGAATTAGACTCTGATAAGCTCCAGTACCTCTCAATATTATCTTTTTTTTTTTTCTCAGGGCTACCTTTAATCCAAACCTTTCCTTCAATAATATATTTCTTAAAATTTACTGGTTTTGGTTTACTTACACTGTACTCATTACCTCTTACATCACAAATATTCTGGGTCTTTCTCCAAGTAACATTTAATGCCAATGACTTTGTTTTTTTTTTTTAAACTGATATTTAGCATAACCTACTTCTCCACATCCCAGACATTTCATTGGTGGTCTATTCTGGCTACTAGCATAAGGGTTATGATCTTGGATACCTGAATGGTGTTTGGTAACTATTCCCTACAATATTTTGTGACACAGTTAGGTGGACCTTCCACAAAATAATGTCAGCTAGGTTGTTTAACATTTGAACAGTTCTAGTGTCTATAATCTTTGTCATAATTATGGCTATATTGTTTGTCATAATTATGCCTGTTACTCTGCCTTACTACACTTCGTTTATGTGACACCTCTTCCTTATACATTTCGTGTGCCACTTCTAACTGGTCAGCCATCCTGGCTGCATCTATCACATGCTTCACTTTACTCTTACTTACTTATTTCATAATTTATTTCAGGGTGTATAATACTTCTGAAATGTTCTAACAGGATTACCTGTCTTATTTCATCCTCTGTTTCTACATCCTCATTATTACATTATCTGTCGAATTTAATTCCACACTCTCTAGCTACTTCAAGATGAATTTGTCCACTTAATTTCTTAATGTCCCTAAATGACCTCTAGTACACTTCCACATCCATTTCCACCATTTTCAACACTGCTTCTTGAGCAGTCTTATAATCCAATGGTTCCATCAAACTCAGGCATGCATATGCCTCTCTAGCCTTACCCTTAAATTTACTCTACACCAACATAACCCAGTCATTATCATCCCATTCTTTAATTACCATTTCTTGAAACTGAATAAAGAAATTCTTGGCTTCTTCTTCTATAAATTTAGGTAACTGATTTACTCTATCATCTTTATCTCCAATTCCTCTTCTTGTACATGTCCTCTCTTCTATTTCTAATTTCGTAAGTTTTACCTCTTTGTCTGCCTCTAGTTGCATTTTCTTAAATTTAAATTCCAACCTCAATCTCTCCATTGCCACTTTTTCACTCATCTGCACCTCACCATCATCACTATTTTCAACATCTTCAGATTTCTCCAATATTGCTGAGGACTAATTCATCTTTTATCTCTCTCTGCATATCACTTTTGATGTGTGACCTAAGAGAAATTCCATACACAGCTGCCACCTGGTTTAATTCATCTTTACTGCACTGGTACAGAAAGTGTGCATCCCAGGTTTCCCTGAACTTCTTTACGTTATCAGACATGTTTTATAACTATACACTTACTTTTATGCTGAAATCTTCACCAGTACATCAAACAAGGCACAGTAGAGTACAAACCCACCACTTCGGTACCACTTGGTTACACTAGACAGTCAGTTCCTTAGTTCCTCTTCCAGTCCCTGGTTTGCAGTCATCTCGGACATGTGGTTTTCAGCCTCCCAAACAGTTGGCTTTCAAGATCCCAGACGGATGAATTTCATCCTCCTACACAGGCCTCCATGTTACGACCTCATCCCTTCCTTTAAGGATATATAATCAGCCCATAGGCCCATTAAATCAGAAATCTGAAATAATGGCTTCTGTTAATAGAGAGATATAAGCCAGACATAGATACCCTTTACCATCTGGCTAACATCTGACAGTTGATGGCCGCTTGATATTGTCTCCTTTCCACTCAGCACTGGCTTAAATACCAAACACTTATATATACAATTTATAAAATATATTTACAGTATGAAAATAAACATGTGCTCTCTGAAACAAAATGTTTTACATAATTTTCTTCAAATGTAATACTCTTCCTCTATCTATTTCACTTGGTCAGTCATATGTAAATATGCTGACCTCAATTTAACAACGTAATTCCTTGAAATCACCAAGATGAATACAGATGACCTTATACATTTACCAGACAGGCGTTATACATTCTATCCCTATGTCTACGGCGTTATACATTCTATCCCTATGTCTACAATCATAAAGAAAAAAAATCACATTCGTTCCAATATTTCTTCTATCGTTGTATACAAGTAATTTCTATTATTTTTCTTTTATATTCTATATGTTTCTTAGCCTCTCATAGATCATATCAAAAGAAAAGATACATACCATTAATCTATACACAATAAAATAAATAAAACTTCTAATTTTAACATACATACCAGACTTTTCAAAAAATTTATTTACATAGAAAACTGAAATCAAAATATATAATGGGTAACTGAAACAATTATTGGGAAAGAGAGATGACAGTAACAACTTTCTCAAATAAAGGTACATTTGCCCTCTTCCACATCTTTGGAATTACACCTTCCACTAATGACTTATTGAACAACATTTCTAATGGGCTAGCCAGTGCCTTTGCTCATTCTTTCAGCATGTACAGGGAGGCTTCATCAGGACCATATGAGTTATGAGGGTCAAGTTGTTTTAATTAAAATGCACTCCAAGACTTCATCCCCTCCTTCCTTGATGACGCTGTTGCATTATTGTTTCCCACAGGGAAAACACTTTTGAAATTATCATTCTTCACATTTTTTCTCATCATAAGAATTCTTACCTCTCAGTTCCATAGCCTGATTAGTTGCTCTTCCACTGAAAATTTTTTTCCTGATGAAGTTATATAAAAGTCTGAATTGTCTTTTGCTATTTCCACAGTGTTTTTTCAAAATCTCTGATGCTCCTTCCTTGCTTCATAATGTTCATTCTTTGTTCTCCTGTATCATTCAAATGCTGGCTAGTTTCATTGTCTTTTGTCTACTCCTAGCACATCCCTGAGCTCTCTTGCTCTGATATTTCATACTGAACAATGTCTCTCTCCATTTTGATTCTCCTCCTCTACTGGCCACCAGAGGTATCCATGTTCTGACCCCTTCAATGTAGATTTCACTGAAAATTCTATAGCACCAGTCCATACTCTTCTTACAGAACTCCCTCTCCCCAATAAACCCTCTCAATGAACTTGATCAGTTCCATGTAGTTCCCATGACTGTACTCCTCTTTTGTTCCTGTGCCCACTCTAATCCCTTCCTTGCATCATTTACTGCCACATATTAAAAAAGAAGCACTTTATATGTTCTGTTTCCATGCTGCAGTGTGTAAAAACAAAGTCAAATATAGATGGTATATCATCTCCCCTATTTTTTATATGCTCTGTGACATGTTGATTTAGGAAGTTCTCCTGTAAACTTTCAAGGAAATTATGTCCTAATATCTCCATGGGAATCTAAGTTCTCCCAGTCTATTTCTCTGTAAGTGAAATCTCCCCATTTTCAGTACTTTACCATCTGGGACAGACTGTCTTGTTGCTTTCTTCACCACCCTCAATGTTCCCTTATTATCCTCCACATACATCTCTTGCATTGTTTCAGTTCTTTAGATGATTGTAAACAACATATGTTATAATACACTTCCTACCCACTATAATATCCATTATGTAATGTCTGAAGGCACCATCTACTGACAATTCCCGGAAGTTAGCAGAATTCCTAATCAAGAGGGCTAATCACCACTTTATTTTCTCTGTCGATTTTTGCTAAAGTGTACCCCATTGAACAGACTAAGTAGTGACTAGAAAGAGTCACCAGCCAGAAAATTTGCAATTGGAACATCTCCCCAGAAAGAAACTTTCTTCAAAACTCATTTTCACTTTCCTCACCAACAGAAACTATCAGAGGATTGGAGAAAATATTTTTAACCAAAAGAAAAGATGACCTCAATCATAAACAAATGTTGCAATTTTTCACAAATTTATAATTTGATTTTCATTAATCATGACTATGCTAATTAGATCCATCATTATAAGATATGCAAGTAAAACTCAAATTCATGAAGTCAGCCAGTTATACACTAAAACAATTGCATCTAGGACAACGTGTCTCTCTCACTTACAACTTTTTTTCACCTGCATGCATATTTCCCTGAAAAGGGCTTGTTAGCTCTTCCATTTACCACTAACCTTCTCCACTTTTTTGGTATCTAAATTATTATTAATAAATGGTATGATTGATGTGGGTAAAACAGAAAGTGGATGGTGAGAGATGGGTGATCATCAGTGCTTATGCACCTGGTCATGAGAAGAAAGATCTTGAGAGGCAAG
>JAYMFT010057756.1:0-12500 GCA_038088735.1 Panulirus argus | reverse complement strand
CGGTATTACGAGCTTGGTCGTACCGCGGCAACGCTTCCTCGACTGCCGCTCGCTACCACGACGGCCTGGGTGCAGGGATGTGTGCCACGGTGGGGATCCGATCCCGGGAGCCCCTTTCAGTTGAAGACTTGACCACGTCCAGTGCCGTCCCGGTTATCTCTCCCCTCAAGCTACAGCAGGTGGTAGCGGAATGTGGGGCTGACCCATCCGCACGCTACAGCAGGTGCTGGGGTGACGACCCATCCGTACGCTACAGCAGGTGGTAGCGGATGGTATTGTGACCCCTCTGTACGCTACAGTAGGTGGTAGCGGGCGCCACAGTTTCGTATGTATGTAAATGAAAACTTAAGGTCCCTTCCCTGGTTGTGTGGTATGGATGGTGTAGTGCTGGTACTGGAGGACAGTCGTATGGTACCAGGGGATGGTATCGGACATGGCATGGTAGCGGTGGTGTGGTGTGGCGTAGCGGTGGTGGGCGGGTTGTAGAACAGCGTGGGTGTCCTGGAAGACGCATGCCCTGCCTACACCACCCCTGGGGAGGGTCACAGGTCGTGGGAACCTGTACACCAAGGCCCTCATACGCTTCCCCCAACCCACCCACCCACCCACCCTCATTACCGTAGCGGGGGAGGGGGCTGAGGATGACGGGCGGGACTGCTTACGTACAACTCATCGGTTATTGAAATGTCGGAGATGAGTCTCAGAAAATTATACATAAATCACGAACGGTTATTTCTAGTATTTTTGTATAATGGTATGTGTTCATCAGGCGAGATGGACTGACGTGCGGGAGACTGTTGCTCTATTTCAGGTGAATATTGGATAGACTCTCATGCTTTGGATAGGCTGGCGATATAGATGATGGAGTGGAAACCTCGTCTCCACCTCACCAGATGCTCTCTCTCTCTCTCTCTCTCTCTCTCTCTCTCTCTCTCTCTCTCCACCAGTCTCTGTAGTTGTTTTGTGCCGCCACGGCCCTCACCAGCCCTCCTCTCCCGGCCTCGGTCTTCTTCCCCCTCCCTAAACTTCAGCGCCTTCCCGCCACCCCTTTGCCCAGACTTAGACAAAACGTGAAGAAAAGATGTAAAGAATTCCTATTACGACGTAACAGTCGTGGATGAATAGGATGAGAGTGGGTGATACTGTGAATGTGGACAGCATACAGAAGGTATAAAAAGTTCTAATAAGAGAAAGCTCAAGTGAAGGCCTACGCCCCCTCTCCTCCTCTTCCTCCAACCCCCTCCACCTCCAAGCCCCCTGCCTCCTCCCCCTCCCCCCATCCGTATAGTCCAAGTATATAATTACAAACAGGTAATTACACACACACGCTGACCCGCTCCTGTCGACCCGTCACTACACACACGCACACAAAAAGACTAGACTTACACGTCCGCTCGGGTGACACACAGGCAGTTAATGGCCCTGATGATTACCCCCCGTCCCCTCCCCTCCCCCCCTCCCAACTCTTTCCCCTTCCCACACACCTGCACGGTGCCTGGGAGGGTAAGGGAGATGGGGGGGTGGGGGGCGCTGTCGCCGGGGAGGGGGGGTGGATGAAAATCTGCTGGTGGTGAGGAGGAGGAGGAGGAGGAGGTTACCTGCATGTGATGAGGAAAGGATAGGGGTATTGAGCTTCAGGCTGGGAGACGCGTGATGTTTGTAAACACACTTAAATGCTTAGCGTCTGATGTATATAAACATTTAAGTGCCAAAGCGTCTGACGTTTGTCAGCATTTAAATGATTAACGTCTGATTTTGTAAACAGATACGTACCTATCGTCCGATGTTTGCAAACAGCTTTTATGCCTAGCGTCTGATATTTGTAAACACATTTAAATGCCCAGCGTCTGTTTGTAAAAAAAAAACATATAGATTTGTCGTGCATTGAGTCTTTACTTTATCGTCACTTGATATTTCATTCCAGTTTAAATGCGGTAGTTCCGAACTGTTTTTGCATTTCCAGTCGTAGAACATGTCTGATGGCTGGCAGCTGTTGGCCAAGGCGTGAGGGGAGGCGACATCCAAGCACTGATAACATCCGCGTGGGGCGAGTCCATTCACAGTAGGTGTTTGTGTGTGTGTGTGTGTGTATGTGTTCATCTGTGTACCGCCAGAGTACAGGGCTCGAACCAGCACCCACTGCTGAGCCAAGTGCTGCGACAGCCTCTGACCTCGTGAGCCAAGCGCTGGGACGACCTATGACCTCGTGAGCCAAGCGCTGGGACAGCCTCTGACCTCGTGAGCCAAGCGCTGGGACGACCAATGACCTCGTGAGCCAAGCGCTGGGACAGCCTCTGACCTCGTGAGCCAAGCGCTGGGACGACCTCTAACTTCGTGAGCCAAGTGCTAAGACAGACAGCCTCTTGAGCCAAGTACTTAGATAACGTCTAACCTCGTGAGCCAGGTGCTGTAACAACCCCTGCCCTTTGAGCCAAGTGGCGAGACAACCCCTGACCTCGTGAGGCAAATGCTGCACCAACCTCTCTCCTCATGAGCCAAGTGCTGCAAGAGGCTCGTGTACTCTCACCCAACACCACCACGACCATGAATTCATGACCCATTTGGGACCAGTGTGCCACTGCAGGGGCGTTCGTCCCACGGTTGAGCCGTAAGGTACAAGAACTCTCTCAGACCGGAGAGTGCGAAGGGTGTAGTCAATGTCTTAATTACTGGGTTGAGCGAGTGAGTAATTGGCCCTCGGTGTAATGATGATTATGCACTAACGCGTCGCCCTAATGATCACACAAGGTCGAGCATGTAAAGGCGGGTGAGTGTGAGTTTAATGAGCTAGGGGGGTGGAGGGACATGATTATCATAGCCTACGTATCTGTTACGTCTTTGGCCCGGTTCGGGCGGCACCAGATAAGGCGAGCGAGTGGAGTATAAACGCCGTAGCGCCCGGAGCTCCCAGCGAAGATAGACTTCAGGAATCCGTCACTAAAAGAACTGGAAACTTCAGGAGTCGTGGAGGAAGAGGTGTTACTGCCGCGGCCGAGGGCGCTTTGAGAGACGAGGGCGCGCGCCCCTCAACGGTCCAGGAACCAAGGGAGTTATCTTAAGGACCAAAGACTTACGGTAGTGTGTAGGAAGAGCATTGGCTTAACAGATCAGGGACGTGAGAGGCGAGGAAGGCCAGGGAAGAAGAGGAGGAGGAAGAAGCTTCCAGGGGCTGCTGAGGTCAGAGGCCGCAGGGTCACAGACGTCACGACCCAAGCAAGAGAACCTCGGAGTGGAGGGGAGACCCTCAGGAGAACTGGGTCCAGAATCCAATCGCTCATACTTTTAGAAGCCAAAGGTGTCGGTGATTATATAACTGTTCTTAGAGACCACTTGCCTCAGGAGGGAGAAGTACATCCCCCAGAAACCAGGAAGATAACTGGTCTCAATAAGTGCCAGAGACCACGGACTGTAGTAGAGACCAGAGACCGTCGAAGTCATGGACCAGGGATTACATATGTCGGCTACGCGGTGTTGGGGGGCTCCTATCAAGGCCGTCGACGGGTCTTATTCAGTGTGGGAAATAAGTTATTGTGGGCGTGTCCAAACCCGGGTCTGGGAGAGGGAGGAAAAATGGCCACATTACCATGATTACTTCACAGTCTTGTAAATGGTAATGGAAAGATATAATCTCATTTCAGAGACGTAAGTGTGTCCGGGGCTGAAATTATATGTTCTGAGTTACCTCAAATAATAATTCTGCCGTGAAATGGTTTGTACAATTTTTTTTTTCGTACATAGTAATTTGTTGGAGGACCGGAATGGTATGTAAGTTTAGAGTATAATTAAATTTGTGAAGAGATAAACGGGTTGTATTGTACTGTGTACTGCAGCTGTGGTATAGCTGTGGTGGTGAGGACAATACCTACTAGGTGTAGGCTTATCTGTTAACAGACTAACGTCCTCACAACATACCAGCAGTGCTGTCCAAAGAAACGTGTAGATACCTCAAGCCTGATCAATGTACTGTCACTTGTATAGGGTCCAGAAGGGAAGCACTCCCACGCATCGGTCACATAACCACACCTCAGTTTCCCCTTAAGAGAAAATAGATACAAGCAAACACCGATAATGAATGATTTTGCCATCCTTTTAAAAAGGAAAAAAAAGGAAGATCTCTTACATAAATTTTTTTTTTGTTTATCGCCATAATAATGGAGAAAAATGGGACACGTATTTTGGGTTGTCTTTTTCCTAAGAATCCAAATTGTTCAGACTGCTTCACTCATTTTTCCCTTCCCTTTGGCGTTTTGTTTGCGGTCGTCCAGGTCTTGGTGAGTAAGTGAGGACGGGGCTGTGACGTGGCCTCGAAAGTACTACAGACAGTGTACTTTATCAGGCCGGGCGTACATTGTGCAGCCACAGTGCACAGACAGAGTCGAAGGGAGAGGAGGAGGACCCATGGACATTCTCTCTCTCTCTCTCTCTCTCTCTCTCTCTCTGGACATCATGAACCAAATTCATTAAGAAGAGAGTTTGGTAGCAATATTTTTTTCCTGGATATTTTGCCGAATAGGTTTCCATTGACGGGGATGTTTACTGTTATCCCTCTATTTTTCTATCAGTCTTCACCAACAGGGGCACTGATCACGGGCACACGTGCTCATATCAGAAGGGGGAAGATGGCTGTGCCCTTAATCACGTGGTCATACGAGTTGTTGGTACGGGGGAGGGGTTGTATATACAGAGGGTGTGGCAGGATAGGATCAGCAGGCGGCGCCGGGGAACCACGGATGGTATACCGTGGAAGTCATAAACCTCTGTGTTGGTCCACGGACGCTTGGGTAAGCAAACCATACAGCATAGGGTTGGGTTGGCCCCTCACCCACGCCAATCCTCCCTTCCCCCCACCACCACCTTACCCAGAACACTGCCGTGTATTTACCCTCAGGGAAAGCGTAGCTACCTGCCTATACCCCGACACAGGGCGTAGTTACCTTACCACACCTCCGCACAGGGAAGGTGTTGGTACTTTGCCCCTCGTAACCTTCTCTTGCAGAGGAGCGGGAGGACCACTGTGTACAACTTCTCCCGTGTGTGGGGTGAGGTAGAGTAGTTCACTGATGTTCCTTTCCGTTCTTTTGTTACGGTAGTCTGCCAACAGTAGATAAAAACAATGAGGGCAGTGCAGATAAAGGTGACAAGGACAGCGTAGATCAGGGTGATAAGGGCATTTCAGATAAGGGTGACGGAGAAGTGCAGATAAGGGTGATAAGGGCAGTGCAGCTAATGGCAAGGCTGCGTACCTCGTACAGTTAGGAGTTCGACTGAAGTAGTGAGGAATCCCATATAATGACAATAATGGTGTATCATACACCTCCACGTCAATGAGGATTTATTATACTCGTCATAGATTACTGTATGGGTAGACCTGGTTTATTTCAATGATTTTTTCTATAAATGTAGCATAAAGAAGTAGGTCCAAATAAAATGTATCTTGTGTGTTTGCATGCCATCTGAGGGTTTGTTGACAGACAAGAGGAAATGTGAGAGAGGGAGTAGTTGTAGATGGGCGACGACAGGTAATGTTTTCATTCTTCAGGTCGTCTCTCTCTCTCTCTCTCTCTCTCTCTCTCTCTCTCTCTCTCTCTCTCTCTCTCTCCTTTCATGACTTTCTCACATTTGTATTTCGCTTTACAGTCAGTCAGTCAGTCTGTCTGTTGTTGCCTCGCGTGTCGATCGCACGACACCCCCACTCCCCGTGCTCTGTCATGCGCCGCCGGCTGGCCGGGTCACACCAGAGAGACCGGCGTGCGTAGTCAATCATGGGGTGGGGGAAACGTTGCTGGGGCTCACTCGCTCATTCCCAGGCATAGGGCTTCACGGCCTTCCACCAAACCAAACCCCCCCCCAAGTCTCCCCTCCATAACAGGGTCCTCGGTAGTTATATACTGTGCTAAGTGCACTCGAGTATTTCTCTGTATACAGATGAACGTATTTATGGACTTCTTTTGTCGAGATTTTCGTTATTTTTTAAGACACTGTTAACGTATTCATTTTAGTTGTGTGTGTATTATTCATTGCTCGAGACGTAGTGATTTGTTGGAACAGTTGACTGGATTAGCGAAGCTCAGGGATTGGTTCACCACGGTGAGGTGAGGCATCTGTGTTCCCCCCACCCCAGCGGCCGGGGGTGTACCGTGCCAGTCCCCAGCTACACCCCACCAGCAACGCCCCACCTGTTTCTTGACCCCCGTCGTCCGTGACTTAGGTGTAGACCTCTACTCCCCTGGACCATCCGTCGTCCGCGACTCAGGTCGCGTTGTATGTAATGGATTCACACAGTCTCTCTCTCTTTCTCTCTCTCTCTCTCTCTCTCTCTATTTCACAATTGCTGCTCAGTTTGTAAGCGTTTGTAATCGTCAGCTCATTCTAAGCTGTTTCGATGCACATCTTGTATTTAGAATACGAGTCATTATGAATTTCTCTTTCAGGTAAGGGTGAAGCAAGAGGCAGCAGTAGGGTGTCAAGGTGTAAGATCCGTGACCAGGTAGGTGACAGCCGGGACGTCGTCTCCACTGGGGAAAGGTAAATCGGACACAGTTCTTAATTTCTCACCGTTTCAGTGGAGGAGGAAGAGGAGTGGGATTTTAAGTCTGTGGCCACCACTTAAAGTATCACTGTAAATATTTTACCGTCTCGGAAGTCCTCGTGTGAAAAGTCATGCTCTTTAAACGTCTTGTAAATACATCATCGCCCCTGAGTGTAAACCAGTTAGTAAATACGCGAGTCGTAGCCGTGCAGGTTTGAGAGTAAAAAATCTCCGTCAACAAACGCCGCCGTCTGTAAATGTTCCCGTTTATAAACGTTTCCGCCAATCCATTGGTCCCTATGTAAACGTTTCCCCTCTGTGAAATGTCCCTCGAGGAGAAGAATTTCCCTTTGTAAACATCCTGGTCTTTGTATATCCCTGCCTGAAGACATCTTCGGTTGTTAACGTTTCCCCTTTATCAGGAAATTCCTGTTCACGAAAGAAATGTAAAAAGATAAATATAACATCCCTGTTTTATAAATGTTTATAATCACATCCGTGGAAAAACGTTTATATTACGTAATTAGGGGAATAAGTATGTATACGCACGACTCACGTAATCTGGACCTCTGTGAAAAGGGGGCGAGAGGGAGATTGTAATTTCAGACACCCTCGCCAGGGTTGTGGGACGAAGAGCACTGTAGGGAAGAAGCGAGGAATTTACACGTAAGGGTGGCTTAGTATTGGCGTCTTGAAGGTGCGTTTGTCTACACCAAGTGGGATTACTGAACATAGACGTGTTGTTAGTGTCTTTAACTGGTGCATGTGGTCCTGTTGACACAGGCCAGAGGTCTCCTAGAGCTGGTCCTTCTCGTAACTCCCTGGGCTGTCCCCTCCGCCCGAGCCCCTCACCATCCGGACTAAAGTGACTCGGGACCATATCTTCCTAAGTTTTCTACCGGGGTTTTGCTCGTGAGTAACCTTGTTCATACGGTTCCTACGTCCACTCTTTGTGTGTCACTGATCCTATATTGGTAGAAGCGAGGCGAGAGCTACTCAATGGAGGGACTAGTGCAATAATGAAGAGACGGAGAGAAGAGGGTGGAATACCCATCGTCGATTATTTGTCGGCAGCGACGACATCTTTATCAATCGGCGGGGCTAGGGCGAGGGTGTAGCGCTGGGAGAAAGACGAAAGAAAAATGAGAGAGAGAGAGAGAGAGAGGGTCATAGAGGCAGGGAAAGCCCTCCTCACAGTTCCTGGAGGTTGCAGGTTATGGCGGACGTGCCGGGTGTAAATATTGTCGTCGTCCCTCCCCCCCGCCCTGTATGGGGTCGCCGGGCTTATCACGTACACATCAAGGTGCGCCACACACATCACACACACCTGAGGGGTGGTGCTCCTCCGCCGTGAGAGGGAGCGGCCCCCTAAACAATCCTGCACCGATGGAGTGTGGCTGCCCGCCCCGGGAGGTGCAGGAGTGGCCAGGCTAGTGCGGACGAGAGGACACGTGTGCTATAGAGGAGGGAGTGTGCGTGTGAGACGCACTCTGGTAAAGAGGCTCCTGCTTCTGCTGCTGTTTCTCCCGCTTGAGAAGGAAAGAGCCTTTCCGTGCCTGGGACACCACCAGCTCTCCCGTCGTGTGACACGGGATCACAAACGGGCTATTGGGCACGTGATATACCCTGGTACCTCTCTCTCTCTCTCTGTCTATCGATCTATCTATCTGTCTCTCCATCGTTGGCCACCCATATCCCTGAGGCATTGGGTTTGGACTTTGGATGTAGACAATCCCCTCACGGACTGGCTGGCCGGCCTGCCCCAGACCTATGTGGTTCTTCGTACCAGCTACACTGCTGCCACCACAGAGGCACTTTTTGTGTCCCGTATGTTGATAGACCAAGGTGCCACGACCTTAGCTTTGTAGCATCAGCAACACCCCCACCGCTTCGATCACTCCACAACCCCCAGAACGCTGAAGCTTTACTAAACCCCGCCAACAACTTGTCCACCACAATCACGACAGTACAACAGTCCCAGCTTTCCATATAACTCGTATTGCCGTTATTACTCCAGAGACTAACTAGGCGCCTCGGTGGTGTCGTGGTCAGCTTTACTTCACTACTAAGCTCCTGGCCCGGGTTCGATCCCCGGCGCGGGCAGACATCGGCGCCCAAGCTCCGCTCCTCGTATTCCTCTTGACCATTTCAGTCACGTCCTCTGACCCCCAGACTACATCAGGAAATTTAATCGTAATCTGAGATAAGTATCTGTTTACCAACGCAGGAATTTGAAACCGGTGCACTTCAGACTAATTGGGACAGTAATGAATGACGTTGACTGATGTAATTCGCGATTAATATGAGTCTTGTGTTGTCAGCCAGCTGCTCATGAGGACCGGGGCGCGCGCGCGCCAACCGGGGGCGATGGTTAAAACTCTGGCCACCAGAGGTCTCGTCGGTGCCAGGTTTGCCTTTCTGTAGGGGGTGTAAGTTCTGTTTCTCTGCTAAGGGGATATTTATGTTAATTTGATAATAGATTAGGTGAACGATAATGTGCCTCATTAACGTACGTGTTTCACGAATTCACGAGAGTACATGGGAAGGACAGAGAATAGATCTGATGGTCCCTAAGGTGGTTATCTGCTGGAGAATAGAAATGTGTATTTTGAATTCCTGGTCTATATAGATGTAGACAGGATAGTAAACTGGGAAGGCAACTCTCCACCCACCACTCCCTCTGACACATCAGCCGGCAGGAGAATGGCACAAGCATAATATACTGTAGAGAGGGTATATTGCCTAGGGAATTCTATAGGAAAGTACGAATGGAACTGCTCATTCCTCTTGAGAGGAATTATATTTCAGCCTTTAATCTTTAAAAAAAAAAAAAGTGCTTATTATCAGTGTAATTTTTAAACTTTCGTATTCGTGATTATCATTAAATTGTTTGTTTAGCCGTAACGCAAATGCGTTGTCTACCCCTTCCTCCATGGCCGACATTCCGTGGTAGTTTACTGTATTTAATGTTTGGCATTCGTAAAGGGTCTGGGGAAGTGGGCCTCCCTGTGTATTACATTATGCATGGGGAACCCAAGGTCTTCCCCCAGGGTCTTGGAGTTATAGCGCCAAGATTATGTACATGAATATAAGAGACAGTGGGCCATTGTACGGATCGTTCCTCACACTGAATACAGGTTGTGTGTGACTGTTGTGATAACCGGGTTTGTCTCTGTTGAAAGAAAACGTGAGCTTTTACAACTGTCCAGCGGTACAACAGCAGCTCTGTCACTGTAGATACATACAACACGCGAAGCACAGCAACGTTATTCGTTGTGGAAAGCAATTATGTGTTGGTCTGGAATATGTTCAGTAATATGTACATGTCCTTCAGTGATTTCGATTATAGTTTTAGGTGTCTGTGTGTATGAGTGAAGGCCAGATGTACTATTGTTAGCGGAAGGGTTGTTCTAGAGAGGAATGATTGGGGTGTGGGTACTGGTGTTGGGTCTCTTCCCTCACCCTGCCCCCTCTTCAAGTGGTCTTTACTCGGACTGATCGACTCTTGTCGCTGTCAGCGGCTTGTGTGCTGTGGCGGCCATGCTCAACCCTCGGGCGGTGGCTCAAATGGATTACAGGGGTCACGAAGGGTCTTCGTCAGACCTCTGTGGCCAGGTGATACTCGTCCCTTGTAGGTTATCTTACCAAGGCTTCGTAAGCAAGTGGTGGTAGGGGGCATTAGGGATCGGGAAGCATGGGGCAGTGGAAAGCATTAGTAGTGGGCAGTACGGGGCATTGAAGAGCATACAGCAGTAAGGAGGGTGCATGGGAAGGACAGATGACAGGAGACCTGATGGTCCATGAGGTGGATAGCTGTTGTCTGCGCCTAAACCTAGGCATTGTTTATCGTGTTTAAGGTCATCACTGACAATCACTCCGACGTCCTTTTCTCTCCTTTAACTTCTCTTCGTGGTTTACCAAGAATTTTATATGCTTGATTTACAATTTCGGAATGCCAAAGTTGCATTACTTTTTTTCTCTGCTTTGAAATCCATCTGTGATGTCTCTGTCCACTCTACCCTGTTTGTCTCAATTCCTCTGAATCTTCGGGCAGTCTTCCTGTGAATTTGTGGTGTTTGCTAACTTCGTGTCGTTGGGAAAAGCTTTCGAGCTTCTACTGGTCAGTCCTGTCTCCGGGTCATTGATGGAGGTGATGAAAAGTGTGGGTCCCAGGAATGAGCCTTGTGGAACTCCACTAGACGCGTGAAGCCAGTCTTTGCTTCCTTTCTCCCTTCTGAGAGCCAATCCGCTATCTATGCGCAGTTTCGATCACTTATGCCGTGGGCTTAAATATCAGTTAGTAAGTTATTTGTATGAGGTATTTTACTGACGGCTTTATGAAAGTCCGATTATGTAACGTCAGAGAATATTTTTTGGAGTCCATTCCCAGAATTCAGTCATATTCGTTAATATTTTGTTTCGGAAATAATGTTGATTATTGGTTATTGATCTCCTCTGAGCATTTTAATGAGTTTGTCTCTAATTATTATTTCTAACACTAAGATCCGAAGGGAGGCTGAAGGGACAGTAGTTTGCTTCTGCACATTATCCCGATTTCTCCCCCATGTCTTGGGTCAGTGTTGAGTATGGGATGACCAGACACCATAGGACGTTGGGAAGCATGGGTACTGACGGGAGGCGGGAGTGCCTGTGGTGATAGGTGGCAGGTTTTGGCTTCAGTTGTGACGACGGTGGCGGCGGCCCGCCAGGTGGTAAGCAGGCAGACCGGCCCGCCGACCCCCCTCTACCCGCTCCCAGGGTCAGTAGCGCTCCTGGCCCGTGACCCCCCCCCCCCCCCCCCCCCCTCCTCTTTACCTGCTCTGATTACTAGACGCTTGACAGCTCGGGGTGTATACTGGAGGTAAACTTGGCTGTACACTGGAGGTAAACTCTATAACGTAGACCATCGCCCGGCCGATTCCAGTGGTCTCGAGGTTTCCCCGCAGTATGAGTAGTGCCCAGCAAGGTCTGCGATTCCCCAGTACAGTGTGATTCTGCCCGGTACGGTCCGCGATTCCCCCAATATGGTATTTAGATTCCCCAGTGTGGCCTGAGAATGCCCAGTATGGTCCGAGATCCCCAGTATGGCCTGAGACTGCCCAGTATGGGACGCGAAGCGAGTGACCATTGTTACTGCTTTACCCTGGCACTAGTACATTTATGTACCTGTAATGTTGCGTCTGTTGCACATTAATACATATTAATTACATGTTCTTCGTAATATTCTTAAATATTTAGAATGTGAAGTATATTTTACAGTGTAATGTTTAGGCAAGGTATTGTATATATTAATTACGGATGTGCACGAGCCCTACTTACCTGACTACCTATCCACTTGCTTATTTACTTGCATGCCTACGCACTTACCTACCTCCTTACTTTTCTACGTATCTGTATGCCTACTGACCTAGCTACATACCCACTTACATATCTACTTTCTTACCTACCTACGTATCCACTTACCTAGCTTCGTGCCTTCCTATCTTCCTACCTACTTACCTACCTACTCTGTCTTCCTTCCCACCTACCTACCTACCTGCCTGCCTGCTCTGCCTACCTACCTACCTACCTACCTACCTATTTACCTGGCGTCACATGCTGCCCGTCGCACCGCCCTTGCCTTCCACAGGCCTACCCAACGCCCAGTGGCAGCCAGCCAGCCAGCGGTCGAGCGGCTGGGGCGCCAGGTAGTACACCCCACGAGGGGCATGAGTCGAGCGGTTGACCGTTGGGCAGACCCCGAGTCGACGGCCGACATGATCATCTGTCTGACGGACCACAAAAGTCGACCAGGATGGTCCTCACGTATTTCATTCTTATTTTTTTTTTCTAAGATTTAACGATAGATAAGTTTTTTCCTTTAAGTTCTCTAGCACGACGGTACGACCCTTGGGCACGACGGTACGACCCTTGGACACGACGGTACGACCCTTGGGCACGACGGTACGACCCTTGGACACGACGGTACGAC
>JAYMFT010057745.1:0-15025 GCA_038088735.1 Panulirus argus | reverse complement strand
CACACAACTGACTATTCAAGATATTTTCTTTTCCTGAAGTTTGGTTGACCACATTCGAAGGACCATTGCTGAATTATATATCAAGGTCCTTTAAATTGAGGGATTACTATATCTAAAAATAAATTAGAAACTACACTATATGAAACTGAAACATGTGTAAATTCTAGGTCCTTGACATATGTTAGAGATGAACCTAATAGTCCTCTTCCACTACCTCCATCTCATTTCATAAATGGGAGAAGTACTAGCTTTCAAACTCATGTGAACACCAACCCTTCCTGTATTTCAGCTAAGGATTTGAGTGATAGCGTAATCTTAAGAAATCAGACCCTTGACAAATTTTGGAAATTATGGAGTAAAAATTATATCAGTAATTTATCCCCTGTTGTTAAAGGTTTTACACCAAATTGTAATTCTAAGAAAGGTGATTTAGTTTTAGTAAAGGAAGATAATCTTGCCAGATTACAGTGGCCCCTGGGTGTAATAGTAGATGTATTTACAGACAGATGGAATCCTCAGTGTAAATGTCAAAACTTCCAAGGGGGCAATTAACAGATCTGTACAAAGATTACACTACCTTGAAATCTCTAGTTCTGATCCTGATGTTGCAGCTTAAACACTCCAAGAATCCAAGTCTGTACCTTTCCTTGAGGATCAGATAAGGATCATACCCTTTCTGGTAGATTAATAAAGGCTCCTAACAAATTAGATTTGTGATTTAAATAACTTAAGGAATCACAGTTTAGTTCTAAGAGTTGTGTTTACGTTCCTAAGTATATTCAGACCTCCGGAAACAATTTTTCTTTTTGAGTGACTTCTTCTTATTGTATTGTTCATTACCTCTAGTTGTTAATCCCAAGCAAACAAGAAGTTTGAAGTTATTGTAACAGTTTCTAGTTACATGACTGTGTAAGGACTGAATCCTTATTTGTAATACTGTTTTGGGGACTTAACTTTTCCATTCTTATGAGACAAGTTGCATGTTGAAACTCATCATTATGTAAGTCACAACTCTACCTTGCTCATAAATTGTTATTCAGTTATTCCTTTCTTTTGATAGGAGTTATGAACTCCTATGCTGGGGAGTATGTTGGAATTTGTTTGAAGTGTATATAAGTTTAGTTTGGGTTTGTTTGTCTCTTTCCTTTTAAGTATATTGGTCAATATTTTCTATGGTGCACCACAAATGTAATCTTGGCTTTAATAATTGTTATTTATTTATATATGTTACATTATCATTTACATTCATATAATTATAGATTTCTTAAAGTATATATTGGCATATTTTTGTATTTTTGAGAATCAAAGAAAATTATTTATTTTCCATGTATTGAGATTTTGTAGATGTAGAAAATACACTGATACTTTGGACAACATGGCAGCTGGCCTTTCTCTGAACCTTCTCCAATATTTATGAAAATTTGTCATGAATGTTAAAGCAAAACAACATGGACAATTCCATGATTTGGAAAAAACAAAATATGACCTAATAAGGCAAAATTTTTATGGTTCAGAAAATTGCCACTCTGTTGTAAGGTGATATGGTCATTAGGGTACAACATGGTCGACCACTGTACCAAGTGACTTGAATCCATGTACATGTTTAAATAGATGTACACTTTCAGGTTATTTTTCAAGTATATTCACTTCAAAATGTAGTAAAACCAAATACAAATCAATTATCAATACTAAAACACTGAGCAAAAATGGAAAATATTACTGTCATATGCAGTACACATGACAGCTATAGAATGGATGTGAATGGACATGGCCTTTCCTTGTCTGTTCCTGGCACTATCTCAAACATGGGAAACAGTGAACAAGTATGGAAAGAAATAATCAAAGAAGAGATTGCTTCCTTATGAGTTCAGCCAGGGTCAACTATTGTAACAGCATTGGCACATGGCTAACATAGTGACTCATTGTTGAATGTACATTCATGTTTACTTCCCACCTATGTTTCATGTAATTTATGGCAAAATGTAATGTTGCAATATATAAAACAATCATTATGACTTTGAAACTATGCAAAAATAGAGAATGTTATTGTATAATATACGATGAGATCACTTTCCAATAAGATCTACCACGTTCAGCCTTTGCAATAGCAAGTTTACTCACCCAACTTTATGCTTATGGCTAATGTAATTTACTGCTTAACGTAATAAAACAATACGAAATAGAAATATTAAAACTAAGAAAAATAGAGAATATTATTGTATAAGTGAGAGAGATCACTTCCTCACAACCAGACCAACTGTGGTCAGCCTTAGGTACATGGCTTAACATTGTCACTCATTTTTGTATGAACTTATATGTACAATCATATCAACCTTACATTTATGGTTCATTTAATCTATGGCAAAATGTAAATTAATAATTAAAACAAATGAAACTAAGAATTATAGACTGTAGATTATGCTAAAAAATTAAAATGAATACATCAAGAGGTACCAATACTAAGGATAACAGGGGAAGGGGTTAGATTTTTGGTCATTATTTCTCTTCAGAATAGATGATTATGTTAATATACGAGTGCTGTGAACTAGATGACTGTGAACTAGATGACTATCTTTTATCAATAAAATCAGCTTGCACTCCCAGACTTTACTGTTTTCTAATCTTTCAGAATCCTTGACTATCCTTAACTATCCATACTCCCCCCAAAAATCATTAGTTTGACAACTACTTGGTCCTACCATTCCAAACTAAAGATATTTCACTGTACTGACAATATACATCTGGTATTTATATATTCCAGATTTCTTGCAGCAGTTTGGAGTAAACCCTTTGCCAGTTGCGTTAAGTTACAACAACTTCTTACGGCATAGTCCAGTTAGTTACACTTCATCATACCTCAGCAAGAACCCATACCAAGTTGAGGTTATTGTAAAACAATCTCGTCCTCTTTACCATCAATTCATAGTTAATCAATGTGATGAAGGGTTTAATCAATTAACATCAATGCAATTAATATTTTTGTGAATTATGTTAATATCAAAAGTGTTAAATCAAAATAATTAGCCCTCAACTGTAAGTGGAGATTCTGTTGAAGCCCTGAGCTACAACTGGGGATTCTGTTGAAGCCCTCAGCTATAACTGGGGATTCTACTGAAGCACTCAACTATAAATGGGGACTCTGCTGAAGCCCTTAACTGAAATTTTATGAAATATATAAAGAAACAGATTAAGTACATTTCAGAAAAAAACAATATACATTATACTGTATCAGGTGCTTTTCAGGTGCAGTATATAGACAAGTCTAATGTTCAGGACATATCTCTCAGTACATATAACATAAAACATACACTGTATACATTATGTTTCAAAAACGTGTGTATAGCATAACTGCCATGGCAGCTATCCAGTGAGTTATGGTTCGCTTTTACTTATTCAATAAAGGAGTTCACATTATCTAAACAAATTAGTGTGGTAAAACCATGATAAAAAACAATACTGGCTGTTAAACACTCAGAAAAATTAAAGTCAACTTTATTTTGGATGAAGTATCCACTTACCTTCATACCCATGACCACGTTTTTGTAAATAGTTTCTCTATACTCGTCGATCTCATCTTGTGCAAATCGATACCCATGGATGATTCGCATCTGCTTCAGGAATGTTGACTTGCCAGATTCCCCAGCCCCCAACAATAGCAGTTTAACCTTACAGGAAGAATTGTATATCACAAATAATTGTTAGCCTAGTTTATGCAAGCAATATTATGATGAGTAATGTTAATATGATAATATATTAATCTGCAAGAAACAAACTATATGCTCCTGTTTTGGTCATACACTAAAGTACCATAAGTCACAAATCAACAATATTAGTACAGGTACAACATCAAAAATCAGGATTACATGAGATCTGAATACTCATGCTTTTTTTCCCAATTTCTAAGTATATTTGAAAAAAGCTAAAAAGTGAATTGCTGTATATCAACTAAGTCAAGTGTATGCTATCACACCAATAATAAAGCTATTTTTCTCACAACAAGTAACATTGTAAAAAGACAAAAATCTTAGGACCAGAAAACTGCCACATTCTTTATTTTTCTAGACATATGAGCATATTAAGAAATACATATTAAAACATGCAGGTTGCTGTGTATCAGGAAAGTTTTCTTAGGCTAACACATCAATAGCATACTTATGTTATTTTTCTTATACTATGACAGCTACAAAATGTGCTGGGTAACACTCATATGAATGATGGGCCAACACAGTGATTGTACAGCGTATGGTCTTCGAAACATCTTTAACACCCAAACAGCATGTTCAATATTTTTCTATTGGTTATTACATGTTGAAGCTGATGGCATTAAGACCATGGCAGTTGACTGATCTAAAACCTAACTAATTGATAAACTGAGCATAAGCTACTTACACTCTTTCTCCTCTTTAGAAGAAAAGATAATCTCAATAAAAACTTCTGGATTTCCATAATTCTAATATCTGAATTTTTGATGCTGTACCTGTATATGTGCACTATATGTTCACAATATCACAGAGCTTATGTGCAAAGAAATAACAAAAATACCACATAAAATAAGAACTATGTCTTTACAACATATAAATCTATTAATCTTTCAGGATTCTGATGTCCAGATTTTTGATGTTGTACCTACAAAATATTTCCAAGTTAAGAAAATTATGGACTGCAGCAGATATTATACTTTGATGTTATATTCTAATTTACCAGTTCACTAATATTTACACAATGAAATAAACAAAGCAAACACAAATGCCTGGTTAGATGGTCCTGCATGCTGAAGATATTATATAGCAAGTAAAGTGACCTTACCTAAAGCAAGAATCAGTAGGTTACCAACTGTCTTTAAACTGAGCTTCTATTAGTTTAATAAATTCCTCTGTTTTCTCTCTGTGACACAGACTACAAGCTAGCTAATACAGTCATGTCCTCTTGATTCAGACTAGTGGTAAAAGAAAACTCATTACCTCAGTTAGCCTATTTCAATAAACTGCTAACAATTTGGTACTAATGGAAAACAGATAAAACTGTAACTATATGCACTTAACAAGTACATCAGATCAATATAATGAGTATATATATATCCTTACTTATCACTTACCCTTTGCAGGCTCCCACTGTCTGATAACCTTACAGAGAAGAGCTCTATTCACTGAGTTAGATTTTCTCATCTCTATTTCAGTGTTCAGCTAATTTGTGGTATCATTAGTAGCCTTTAAGGGTCTTTTATATTATGAACATGGTGAATGGAAACACTTCTTGTATAGCTGTCAACACACAATTCATGAGTACTCTGTGACTTTGTGAAAAATGTATAGATTGTTGAATGATCTTCGAGGTAAGGAGGAATACTTATCATGTATATCTGCTAGTGAGGAAAGTGGAAATGAAAATGAGACATGAGAAGGAATGAATGACTTTGAGAGTGACTTTAGCAGATTATGTCCACAAGGAAGGTTTTTGTTTCAAATTGAACCACAATCTGGTTTATCTATCTATCTATATCTATGACACCCATTCCCTCTAAGAACTTCCTCAAGGGGGTGGCCACAGCAAAAGAGTCTACATAACTAGTGAATTAAAGCACTACTTCTAAGCCTTTTGTGCCTCATCCTTAGCAGGCCACTGGCTGAGGGTAATTCTAGTGCAGTGTTACAATCTAGTATAGACATAGATTCAAATAAGATAATGTATCAAAACCTGTCAGGTATGACATGATCCACCAGGAAGAGACAAGAGGAAGACATGAAGAAGGAACTACCAGAGAGCAAATGTTTGGATATGTTACGGGAAACTGTTAAAATGCAAGACCAGAAGTTAACATAACTAGGGTAGTATTCACAGATATACATGAATGAAGAATGATGGAAGAGAAGAGCATAAGGCTTTGGCTGACTACATGGCAGAGGATGAAAGATAGAGAAAGGCTGTGCTAGATGCTAAAGTTGTGAGTGGATTCTTTGGAGACTGACCATTTCACAGTTCTTGTGGGGATGAGGATCATGGAGAAGTGGAAGTATGGTGTAAGGAAGAATGGAGAGGTAAAAGTGAGAAGATGAATCAGAAAAAATGCAAGGACGAGTACAAAAGGAAGGTAACTGAAGACAGATGGAAAAGCAGTGAATGTAGAAATGCAGTCATGTGTAAATGAGGTGTCTAAAATTTTAAGAGAAATACTAGTAAAGGCTGTAGAATCAGTAGTTGGATACAAGGTAGTGAGATACAGGAATAAAAAAGGGCAGTACATGGTGAACAGAACAGATTAGAAATGCTGTGGAAGAGAAGAAAAAGGTATATGGTAAATAGCTCAATAGGAATGTACCAGTGGAAGTTCAGCAAAGGAGGAGGGAAGAATACAAAATAGGTAAGCAGAATGCTAAGAAGCTGGCTGAGGAGAGCAAAGAAAGAATAGATGAAGATTTTGGAAGAAAGTTAAGTGAAAAGTTTTGGGATAATAAGAAACTATACTGGAAGGATGTGAAAAAGGAAAGAGGTGGATGTAAGAGTGGAAATGCTGATGTGAGAAGGAAGGTAGGAAGGGGAATTGCTGAATCAAAAGGAGGAAGTGAAAGAAAGATGGAAAGAGTATTTTCAAGAAGTGATGAATGTGGGAGAAGGGGAGTCACCACTTTTTACATGCACGGGTGTGGAGGATGGGAGGAAGAGGGTACAGGTGCAAGGGTCTATAGCAAAGAGGGAGGTAAGAAGGGCAATAATGAGGCTGAAGGTAGCAAAGGCAGCCAGAGTGATGGGATTACAGCTGAAATGCTGAAATATGGTGGAGAAAGCATGATAGAGTGGATGCATCTTACATGTAATTTAGCATGGAAACAGAAGGTTATGTCTGAGGACTGGGTGAAAGCTATTATTGTTCCAGTATTAAAAGGAAAAGGTGCTAGGGATGTATGTAGCAATTAAAGGGGAATAATTTTGTTAAGTATACCAGGAAAAGCAAATGCAAGAGTTTTATTTGACAGAGTGATGGAAGTGACTGAATGCAGAATAAGTGAAGAGCAAGGGGGTTTCAGGAAAGGAAGGGGAGGTGTGGATCAAATTTTGTAACAAAGATGACCATGTAAAAATTTTCAGCAAAAGCTAAGAAACCATATGAAAGAGTGGAATGCTTTGTGGGATGTGTTAAGGATATATGGTACAGGAGGACAACCGCTGGATGATGTAAAAGACATATAGAATAGCACATGCATGTGTAAGAGTGGATGGAGAGCTGAGCAAACGTTTTGGGATACATGTAGGTGTGAGGCAGGGGTGTGTGATGTCACCATGGTTTATAATATATGTGGTTGGAGTGATAAGAGAGATGAAAGCAAAACTAGGGAAAAGAGGTGCAGAGATGGAGTATGGTGGAGAGATGTAGTGGTTAGTGGCAAGCCTGTCTGCGGATGGTACTATGTTGTGAGTGGAGAGTGAAGAGGAGTTGCAGAAGGTTGTAAGTGTGTTTTATGATGTGTATAAGTGGAGGAAATTGAAGGTAAATGCAAGTTAAAGTAAAGTAATGGTGTTTGAAAGGAAACGAAGTGAAAGTATAGATTTTGTGAAACCATATAGAGTGAAAGGAGAAAGTGTACTAAATTGTGCTATGGATATGGGGGAAAAAAGACTGAAAGAAGTGAGGGAGTTTAAGTATCTCGGAGCCGTCATGGGTAATGTGGTAATATGGAAGGGGAGATTGGGGAAAGAGCAGTACAGGGTAGAAGAGTCACTGGGTCCCTTAACAGAATATGAAGGATAGAGGTATAAGTATGGAAGTGAAGAGAGGATTAAGGGACAGCATAGTCCTCCCAAAACTGACATATGCAGCCAAAACATGGACATGAAATGAGGCACTGAGGTCAAGAATCCAGGCTGTGGAAATGAGCTATTTGAGAAGAGGACGAGGTGTGACTAGATGGAATGAAGAAAGTAATGAAAGGGTGAATAAGAGATGTGGTATGGCAGACAATGCAAAGGGAGTGAATTGTGGAGAGGTAGAATGGGTGAAACGTAATACTATGAGGTGGTTTGGGCACATAGAAAGAATGCAAGAATGGGAGTTTACACTGAGAGTGTATGATAGTACAATTAAAGGAACTGGTGTGAGTGGAAGACCACCTGTGACATGGGCAAATAGGGTGGGGGAATACTGGAGGGAAATAAATAGTGGAAGAGTGCTTGGAATGGTGTATGCAAGGGAGGCATGTAAGGACAGGGATTAAGTGGAGACTCTTCTACTGTGGCCTTTCCCTTGATGGGAGTTCCCGGAGGGAATGGGCATCAGAGATATAGATAGACAGATATATAGGAGTCAAAGAAACTAAGGAATCAAGTCAAGGATCATGTAGGCTGTCATGAGATAAGAGGAACTAAATAGAGTAAAAGAGCATGACCACAGATTCACAGCAGATAAGGGATATCAGAATGATTAATGAACATCAAAGTTCAGGAGGGTCAATTATACATGTCCTAGAGAATACTGAGCATGTGGAATTGCCCAACACACTAGCTACAGACTCTTTTGAAAGTAGTGTGCTGGGAGGATGAGAAGGACCAGTTTCTAGGGCTGCTCAATGGACTCTGAACATGACTGATGCAGTGGGATTAAACCCTGGGGAAACTGTAACAAAGGAGCCCAGGGAAATGAGTGAAGCTGTGGACAGCATAATATGCTCCATCTGAGATAGAAAATTCAGGAAAATTTATGGTCCAGTAATTAATAAGTTTTGAAAAGCACACTGCACACAGGATCAGTGCCTATTAGTAAAAAGAGGGATTGTGGAGAAAGCCAAGAACATTAAGTTTAATGAAACAAAACTATTGAACTTAGCTATAAAGTGGGTCACCCCAAATTCAGACAAGTTAATATGCCGGGAGACCAAAAGACTGTATGACAATCATACACCAGATAAAGAAGAAAGTTGAGGGAAAGAAATAATGCTCATTAAAAGATTACTAAAGGCTGTAGTAAAGGAAAAAACATTTGGTGGTTATAATCAAGATGATAGGACGTACAATTATGGCTACATTTACTTTAAAGTCATCCAGCCAAGAAGTACTTAGTTAAGCAGAGAAACTTAAAAACATGGCAAAATTCAGTCCAGTATTTATCAAATGACAGACAATGAGAAAGGAGAGAGAAAAGCAAGGAATACAGTGTGATGGAAAAAAAATGGGAGATGCTAAATGAGTCAAGAAGATGGAACACTTCTACCACATTGCAGCCAAATCAGGAAGTTAGGTAATGGAAAAGTCAGAGTAAGAGTAAAGTACACAAATGCTGATGGATCAATTGCAAATGATAAAGAGCTGGAATTTAGCATCTGTATTATGAAAAACAAACCTGATATTGTTCTTGAGGGAAAAAAAGCTTACTATAGAGATAAGATCTAAACTGCTCTGCCAAGAGAGTTACATGATAGTATACATTGTTTTGACACATTATTTCAACCTCCCTATAACTGTATATGTTTCTGTGAATGTGCAGACTGTATGAGATAAGGATGAAATGAAGCATTTCTGGAGAAATTTGAATGAGAGGGAAAGAGAAGGCAAAGGAGGGGGGGGGTTGTCCCTTTTTAAAAGAGATAGCTGCAAGTTTCAGGAAATAAAGGAAAGTGACCCCCACAGACAATACATTATGGAAAGAAAAATTGTAGGTAAGAAATACAGTGGTGATGACATCATATAACCCTCTGAAGAACTGCAATGATGCACAGAAGTGATCTGGATAGTACAGGAAGCAGTAAAACATACACTTCTCAGACATGGTAAAGCAATGATAATAGGGGATTTCAGCTATCAACAGAAAGACTGGAGGAATTTAGATTTTCATGGTGACAGGGGATCATAGCGACATAAGTCCTCTGAGTGCATACCAAAATATTTCCTATACCAACACATCAATGAACACACTACAATGAGAGGGACTGATACACCATCATTACTGGACCTTATCCTCACACATATCAGCATGGATACTGAGAATATTATATGTGATAAAACAACTGGAAAATGTGATCATGCAATGCTCAAATCTGACTGTGGTGAATGAGAAAGTTAAAAGAAGTGAGACAAGACCCAAAGAGGAGATAAAAAGTGTGGAAATTACACACCTTAAAAATCTTTATGGTAACATAATTTGAGAAGCTAAGTCCATCAGCCAAGAACCAGAGCACTGTGGTGATAGGTCTTGTGAAACTTGTAATGAAGATGTAGAAACATGGGCACCTCAAGCCTCAAATATGGAGGGAATGTTAAGAAAGAGGGAACAACAAAGTAATATAAGACATCAAAAAGCAAAGGAGCTTTGAGGTGTGCAGTGGCAAGGATATAGGTGATACCAGTTAGCTGCTGTAAGTATAAGAAAGAAAGGATAAGAAGGGAGAAACAAAGAAATTTTGAAAACAATATTCTAAACAAGCCATGAGAATATACAAATATTATGAACGTGAGAAAATCCAGATATTATGGATATACTTCGAGAAAATCCAAATATTTTGAACATGCTACGAGAAAATCCAAAATTTCATGAACATGCAAGGAGAAAATTCAAAAGTTTTCCATTAATTCATTAGGAATAAACTCTCAGTCAAAGAGCAAATAATCAGGCAAAGAGATTCAGAGGGGATAATCGTAGACGACATAAGGATATGTCAGTTACTGAATAATATGTTCAAAAGTTTTTTCAGAATGGAAGACACAATAGCCCCATCATAAGGGAGCTGAAGAGGAATAATTTTATTTGATCTGTTTAAAACGTCCATATGAAGATGGCACTCCAACCAATGTAAACCAGCCCACATGATTCATATCACTTTGCCCAATCTAACCAACTTTCTTCTTATTCATTTTAATTTTCACAGGTTCTATCTTGGGGCTGGGAAAAAAACAGTACATTTATCCTTAAAAAAAAAAAAAAACTAACACTGCTCACTATATCCTAACTTATTCATTCTATTATACCACATTGTGTCATACTCTGAGTATGCACCTGAAAAGGCCCATAACTCCTTTAATATCACTTAAAACTGTATTAACTCCATGCCATTCAACTTGATGTAGCTCACTTTAACCAATCTAACATAACCTTTTGATCTTGACTCTGTTTATAGTCTTCCAATTTTGGGCTAGAATCAAAATGGCCTGCATTTCCTTACACAGGTCACCTACCCTAAAGATACTAGCGACCCACTTACAAGTCTTTGTATTATGCTGCACTGAAAGATCTAATGCTTCCTGTTTTTCACATGTGTCAGAACCTTGTTAACCCTCCACCCCACATCTGTTCTTTAAAATTATGTACCTCAATCTGACACGATTCAAAAAAATTTTCCATCAAAACAGAACTTGGTGTAGTTAATGTTTCAACTGCTGTTTTAATATATTTTCCTCATGTGAGGTTCTCTGAATACCTAAATAGTTTTAAGTGGACAGCATATGGCTCAAACAGCATACTTCCTCCAATCCTAAGGTAGTTTGCCTCTTGAGTTAACTCCAGTCCTTACTCATCTATAATCTCTGTCCTAAAACGAAGAATCGTTCTTCTTCTTTGAAGGATGCCTTTGTGCAGCCCATCCCTAAGAAAGGAAGCCATTCTAATCCTTCCAACTATCACGCCAATACTCTCACCTCTGCTATTTCTAACAGATTTGAAACTCCTTACCTCTCGCTTTCTGAAACACTATGAATCTCATTTCCTTCTTTCTAACCACCAACATGGTTCTGCAGTGCAAGGTCTGCTGGTGATCATTCATCTTAGTAACTCAGTATTAGTTCTCCTCCTTTAAGGAATTTAGGATGTCTTTTGTTGTGGCACTCAACATCTCCAAAGCATTTGACAGGGTTTGGTACAGGTCTCTGCTTTCTAAAATTCCTTCCTTTGACTTCTCTATTTCTCTCTTTTCTTTAATGCATAGCTTCCACTCTAATTGTTAAAATGCAATAGTTCTTGAAAGAGTGACTTTCCCATCTTATTCTAACAACAGTAGTGTCCCCCTGAGTTCTGTCCTATCTTCTACTCTCTCCTATCCATAGATCTTATCTATTCAAAATCTAACCTAGTTCATCCTGATTTCACAATGCATACTTCAACTTAATCCCCCCTCCTCTGCACTTGCTCCCTTCTTAATTTGGACTTGTGCAATATCTTGCACTGGAGAAACACAACCTGGTTATATCTAATAGTTAAAATGCTATTCTATCAATCTATACCTCTTTAAATTTGTCAATTACCTTTATAAAAAAAAAATCATCTCTGCAATAGCATAAACACATTCACAGGCTCACATCAAAGACCATCATAGTGGTGATCATAATCATTCAGTAGAACTCACCAAGAATAGTATGTACAGCATAAGAATGATCCATACACATGGAAAATTATCCTAAATCATTCACTTATATGCTACTTCTCATAACTTTCTCTATAATGGTGTCAAGGTAGGAGTAAATTAACTGCCAGAGGTATTATGCAAGCCAGTAACATATGAAAAACATAGCAGTGTTTTGCACTGGACATACTAATGTAGTAACATACACAACAAACAGGAAAGGGAGGGTGAGAAGCTAGGACTCTGGTAATCTTACCCCACTATTTATCCCTATATCTAATTACACCTGTATTTCATGCTTGATTTCACTGCCTAATGCAGTTACAGAAGAAACACTTCATCCATAAGACCGATATGGATAAAACAGTGCCCGTATCTAACATGTACTTTGGCCAGCCAATTTCATCAAAATGTGATTTATGGAAACAAAAATCTCTACAGATGTTCAGTTGTTCTTTGCCAAAACTCAACAGCAGGCCATGCTCACCTTTCCCCTGGCCATTGGCCAGGTGCAGCATAATGATATCCTCCATTCTATCCATGATCAGTTAACATTACACAATCTACTTCCCAAAATCTAGGGGTCTTGTACGGGCACAACAATTCTTCTTCACAGAAACTATTTCATATCTAAAAGGCCCTTATGAGCAAGACTGGCATCAAAAGCCTTCTGTCTCATTAATTCTTTGGGCTTTCACTCTCTTCAACTATCCCTCTCTGTTTACCCTTGATGATTCTGCCCTCTTCCTGTCCTACAGATATCATATAGGTCACTGCTCTTGTGTGTTGTCTGCTTGTGTCCCTGTCACCAAGGCTTGGCTGAAAAGCATGCAACTGGTTGCTGCTTCCCTGGTTTGTGTGTGGAGCTCAGCCACATGAGGATTGAGTGTTAAGATACATTCCTTCTTATCATGAAGAGGAATACTCTGGAACTCTCTTCCTTCTTTCATCCTTCCCTCTTCCTATAACCTTTCTACATTTAAAGTCAGGTCTACAAACACCTGAGGAGCTATGATTACTTTCTTCATTCTTATTCTCACCCTATTACCCTATTCCTTTCCTTGTTACCTTATTCTTTTCACCTGATATGGCCATGACTGGATGATGGGGCATATTTTGACCATGTCACGTCAGTCACTATAAAAGATTGCAAATAATTCCTGCTTTCAATTTGCAGAAATGACTCATAAATATGTTCGTAATACAAACAACAAGTCTAATAAGGATATGGTTAACACAAATAAAGTTATACTGAAACTAGGTGTTGAAGCCCCTTAGATATTTAAAGAAAAAAAAAAAATCAGTTGATGATTTTGTACATTCAGAACAATCCTGAAAAAAATTAAACTAAACCAAGATGACCCAACATTACCAAATTCTATAGAAATTACATAACTGCAAAGGCTTATTCAAATTAAAAAATAATCATATCCATTTACCATCCAGTTTCAGATCACCTATCATTTCATCTTCACTTACCCTCACTTCAGCATGATATAAATGTTGCTAAATATTCACAAAAGCTTTGGCTGGAATGTGTCCTTGTCTTTCATAGCCCATTCTCCTGACAGTTTATCGACTGTCATAATATCACACTAAAGGTTCTCAAAACTAGGCTAATACTCTGTAGTGCTTTAGTGATAATACACTGCAATCTTTCTAAAAACCCAACAACTATATGTTCTAAATAACTAAGATCAGTTATTTATAAGCAAGAAAGCAAAATTCTGAATTAGCAAAAAAACTGCATGAGACTCACCTGTCGTCTGAACTTTTGTCTGTCTTTCTGTATTTCCTTATCAATTTGCTGTGACCTTGCATGCTGTTCAATCTGCAAATGAAAACCAAAATATAAGATAAAAGGAAAAAGCAATGCAATTTCACATTTAAGCATTTTCCTTAAATATGGAAATTGTTATGGGTGCACAATTTCAACTACTGCTGCTTCTATAAGTCACCATTAAGAAAAAAACTTTATAGGGTTCTGGCAGCTTCATTGCTGTGCTACAATCAGCAGCATGAAAGATTGGACTACTCTGACATGAGAGTTCCTTGATGAGACTGTACTTCTTTTTGTCCAGTGACAATGATACAACCTCGGTGAAGGTGGCTTTTCACTCACAGTGTAACCTAAAACAGTCATAGTCCAAAAACATCATTATATAAGTAATATGACAGCAGATAACAAACATGGTAGGGTGTTTATTCATTCCTATGTACTCAGCAACTGAGGTAAATCTCAATATAATACATTCAAGTAAATCTTTTACTCAAATCCAAGAACTTCATTTCAGTATCAAACTCCTCTGTGGAAGCGGTGGTTAGCATCGTTGACCATGATCCAGTCATGGGTTACTCAGGGGTGAGCGCATAGATACAAATCCTGGTTGCTGCAATTGCTCCACAATCATCCTAACTGTTCATCCTCCCCTAGGGCTTGGTCAATGACATGAGTACCTGATTTAGGCTAGGGTATGTGGTTTTATGAAGAGAGAAGAGGTGGTGAAAGCCTTGTGGAAGATGAAATCTGGCAAGACAGTGGGATTGGATGGTACTGTAGTTGAAATTATTAAGAAAATGGGTGACTGTTGTTGACTGGTTGGTAAGGATGTTCAATGTATGCATGGATCAAGGTGAAGTGCCTGAGGATTGGCAGAATGCATGTATAGTGCCATTGTACAAAGGCAAAGGGGATAAAGGTGAGTGTT
>JAYMFT010057734.1:0-15026 GCA_038088735.1 Panulirus argus | reverse complement strand
GCTCAATCCTCTGTTCTTAACGCTACCTCGCTAACGCGGGAAACAGCGAATATGTATGAAAAAAAAAAATATATATACATATATATATATATATATATTATCCCTGGGGATAGGGGAGAAATAATACTTCCCACGTATTCCCTACGTGTCGTAAAAGGCGACTAAAAGGGGAGGGAGCGGGGGGGCTGGAAATCCAGTATAAATAGAGACCATAACCCAAGCCTTTACCGCATGCAGGTTTTTGCTGGTCAGGGGAGATGGCACTATCTACACAGGTTAGTCTAAGGCGCTCTGCCACTGTTGATACGGCTTAGTATCAAATCTCACCTAATGTTTAGTGTGTGGCCTCGTATCTTCATCACCATGTGCAGAGGTTTCGCTTACCTCCCCAGTGCCACTGAACTGAATTTAAATCTAAGGCCTCTGCTATTCCCCAGTCTGTTTCATACGTAACGGTTGAGTCTGGAGTATGGATGTCTCTCACTGAACACGGTGGAGTATGTTTTGGGATTGAGTGTGTGTGTGTGTGTGTTACTAGGCACTACTATACGAGTTGCGAAGTCTACATAAATGACGTCCATGTTCAAGTTCCCCTAAAGAGGGGAGGATATCTGCTACGTAAGCTACGAAGATGCGTTGGTGACAAAGAGCCCTTGTGCGGGAACCCACCTGGCTTGAGGGGATTTCAGTGACGTTCACAGATTAGCACTCTGATATCCTCTGCCTTTGTTCGAGTCATCTATTGTCCTCACCTCGACGGGAATCATATTTCTCTCAGTCGTCAATTCAGCCATACAGAATCTTTAGGTAATAATAGTATTTTATTACTCACGTCGAGTCTTTCACTAGCCATGTGAATTACCTTGCTATCCAAAGACTCCATCAGGAAAAAAATAAAACTACCATGTCTCTCAAATCACAGAGGTTAACCACGGCGCATTTCAAATTCTTTCACGCCGTCACAGAAGCTCCAGGTCAGGCAGGCCCTGACTGGTCGAGAATGAGAGATAAATAAACTGAAAAAGAAAGTATGGGGGCAAGAGATGAATATGTGTGTATCGTACGTGAAGGGAACACACTGCGTCTGGCCCTGTAGCTTAGGTATAACGATGGAGAATGTCAGACCAGCACTCCAGACATGGAATGTTAAAGATGGCTCCGGACACCACTTACGAGCGGTTGTAAGCTCCCAATTACCTCGCTGGACGGGGTTAGGTAATCATTTGCACTAGAGACATGCTCTTCAAAATTGGCCGTCAGCCCAGATTTCTTTGTCTGTATCAAGGGCACCGCCACTTACTTCATATACAGGCATTGTTGTATCCAGCCCTCACCACGGTAGAGAAGCCTTACATACGAAGGTTCTGGTGTATACACAGGAGTACAGCGGTCACAGATCTCCTCCTGTCAGGAACCCTCGGCACTCCCTCACTCTGTTAGTCAGACTGACTCAAGATGGCACTTCAGCTTTGGGTAGCGGGGTCGAACAGGAAGGAGGGTGAATCAGCGTCGATGAACAAGGTAGGATTACAGGCTGAGGTCGTGGGGGAGGAATGTCAACTGATGACTAAACTTGCACACTTCAGGTTGCTGTCAGTCAAAGCGGACTTTCCTGTGCCTGGAGAAGTTGAGACCTCGTGAAGTATAACATGATGGAGGAAGAGGGCTGCTTCCACTGCAAGCACGAGGGATGCTCTGCTTGCATGATCCTCTTCTGTAATTCACATTTCATTACGTCACTTGAGTTATAAAAATCTCTCATTAAAAGCTTCCTGTAATATCAGAGTGGCTGTAGTATTAGCGATCCGCGTTTCTTCGCCGTCTCAAAATCTGCTGCATCAAGTGTGTGCAGAACCTACGTAGACAACCCAACACTTGCATTCCACTCCGGGCTGAGGTGGATCATTACTGTGCGACCTCACCTCCATCAGGGGCGTCGACGTCCGCCGCCGCCGCCGCCAGTGTTCTTCGACAAGGACGTTATCAACGTACCAGCGACACGCTACGACCCCCTCAATCAACACCAAATAGTCCTCCCACAGGCAGCCCCGCAAGCCCCTCCCTCCCTCCCTCAGCATCAACTCCCCAACCTATCCCACCCCCACCTCCTGCCTTACACAAGGTCACGTGAGAAGGTTATATCATCATATTTTCCTTCCGTTCCCTTCGCCTCGGCGTTTGACACACACCATCCTGTCGTGCCTCACCCCTCAACAGCAGGAGGGGGACCTGGTCGATGCCTGGACGACTTGCCCTACCTGTAAGGTGATTCGCAGGACACAGTCATTCGACAGGAGCACCAGACGACTGGGACTTTAGCCACTCGCGTTCAACGGTACGATCCTCGAACGTAGCAATATGACTCTCACAACGGCACGGTCCTTCAGTGCGACGGTACGCCCCTTGAGCACGAAGGTACTCCCCTTGGCGTTGGTGGCCTGGCTTTAAACCTTATTCTTAAGGGTCGGATCAAAGGCCATGCCGAGTCATCAGACCCAAGGGGTCGCACCGATGGGGTCAAGAGGTCAAAGAACCACAGAGAATCCTGAACAGCGCTGCGGTCAACAATAATAACGACCCTGGTCATGAAGACCAACTTCAAAAAGGCCTTAGAGAGGCCTGGTCTCCACAAGCCTTGAGGAGGCCTGGTCTCCCCAAGCCTTGGAGAGGTCTGGTCTCCACAAGCCTTGGGGAGGCCTGGTCTCCACAAGCCTTGGGGAGGCCTGGTCTCCCCAAGCCTTGGAGAGGCCTGGTCCCCCATAAGCCTTGGAGAGGCCTGGTCTCCAAAAGCCTTGGAGAGGCCTGGTCTCCAAAAGCCTTGGAGAGGCCTGGTCTCCACAAGCCTTGGTGAGGCCCGATCGTCACGCACCCCATGGACACCAGCCCGTCACATATATTCCCTTGCCTCTTTACGCAAAAAAACTGATATGTTCTCCACAGCCCTAACACCTCCCCCCGAGAGGTCCACTTCACTATCTATCTACAGCTGTCACCATCGACTCCCATTTCCATCTCCCTGGGATGGATCAGGTACATAAAAGGAACTCTTGTGGACATTTATGCTACAGGACTAAGGGACCCCCAACTCCAAAGGCTGGCCTGGCAGAGAACAAAGATGCGCTTAAACCAAGCAAAAACACTTACAAAATAATCATGATCCAAATATACCTCTGTAAGTGTGTCAAATTACCCAGCGACTCAGACAGGCCCGGATGCTAATCTTTACGTCCTTATTCTCCTTCCTTTCCAACGTTAAAGTGCAAGGACTGTCTGTCTCACGTACAATGTAAAGCAGTCCCAACTACCTCTGGCCTCTTACGTGACAGGTCTGAGATTCTGAGGTACATGTTTCATTACGTCATATATACAATCAAGAATAACCAATAGTCTTTATCTTTCTTTTTTTTTCAAGATAACAACGGAGGTTGAAGAGGTCTCGGCTAACCTTGAGGTGTGTGTGAGTGTGTGTGCAGAGAAGAGGAGTCCGTGTGGTCGGAGGAGGAGGAGGAGGAGGAGGAGTGTGGTGACTGAACGGTACGAGTAAACGCCTGATTGTCAGATTGTCTCCATTACCGGAGCGAGGGGGTGATCTATCTCCCTGAAATTACAGGCGAGGTTTGGTTAGCGCGCCTCTTCCTCCCTCCCTCCCTCCTCCTCCTCCTCCTTCCCCAATGAACATTACACAATTACACGCTGGTTCTCGGGAGGGGGAGAGGGGGGCGTGGGCGTCGCTATACGGCCATCACTGCGACCGCCATACGCACCATCAGCTAGGACCTGTCTCGTCACACCTCATAAAGCGCAACACCTCTTAGCCCAGCGCCGCTGCCGCTACGTAGATGGTCCGAATGTGTTAGTTGCTGCGCCCGATGGCTCTGTCTGTTCCGGGTACGCTGTCTGTGCAATACAGTGGGCAATAACGATACGATGAAAGACACCCGCGGGTTTATCCCTGCCCCGCGCGTAAACGCAAGGGCGAGCGCGTCTGTTCCGGGAGCATGGGGCACTCGTGTGATATTGGCAGTACGTGCACATGACACCCCGGACGACGGTTAAGTGGCAACTTCTGACTGGAGGAGGAGGCACACAGCTGACGGCTGAAAGATAATGGTAGCACATATGGCGGTCGGAGAGCTATGGTGCCGCGTGTGATGGCCGGAGGGTAATAATGGTGCGAGATGAGGGATGGACGGTACTCGTGGTACACTCGAGGGCCGGAAATGGTGGTTGTACATTTTATCGGAACTAATGGCAGTACACGGAGGAGTACGTGTAAAGGGAGGGTGGTCGTACGTCGGGGGGTTAGGGAATGTCTGTGTACGCGTGATTACTCCTTTAGGGGGAGAGAGGTCGATCTGTACTCATAAGGGGGTTTGGAGGAAGGAATTTACACTCGTGGAGGCACTATTAGAGGTGAAGAATTCCCTTGCATCTCGTCTGATTCGAGTTCACGCACACAGTTATACCTCAGGTCTACCTCCTCGCAGAGCTTAATCCTCAACCAATTCAGTGTTTCTCCTGCGGTACATTATCGAGTGAATTCTCAAAATTCCTGTTGATCAGTGTCACAACTCCAGCTCTCGCTCGTCCGGCTGGTGCGAGTTCTACCTAGCCTGACACTATGAGGAGTTTCGTAACGACTTAGTGGAAAAATCATCCAGTTTTCTCAGGACGGGTAACACCAAGTAACATATCCCAGCCTAAAGGGAACAGACATCACGCTTACTATTATGATCCAAGGCTCAAAAAATATGAGGAGTCTCTCGCCAGGAGAATCATACTAGCTTACATGTACTCAAGCACACCAGAAATAATGAAACTGTTTCCAGTCTGCCCTAGGAACTGCCTGTCAGGGTATCGGCTTTTTTAGATAACCATCACCGGTTTTGAAGAGAACCATCACGGGCTTTGATGAGAATCATTATCGGCTTTAAAGATAATCATCATCGGTTTCGTAGGCGATCCTCGTCGGCTTTGAAGAGAATCGTCACTGGTTATGAAGAGAATCGTCATCGGCTTTGATGAGAATGATCCTCGGCTGTTGAGATAATCACTGGTTTTGAAGAAAATCATCATCGGCTTTGAGGAGAATCGTCATCGGCTTCGAAGATATAATCATCGCTTTTGAAGACAATCGCCACCGGCTTTGTCTCTCTCTCACCCCCTCTAGTCTTCTTGAAGGTGTGTCACAGGCCCATGACCTGCCATTCTCTTCGGCTGGACAATGGCTGCTCCGCCGTTTCGAGCCAAGGGTAAGGTTACCGCCACACATAATTCACTCCTTGATCTTTAACGCTGTTGCCCCCCCTCCCCGCCCGCCCCGCGCCCCCGTGTGTTGTTGTATATATCCGGTACCCTGCGCGGCGTCTCGCCCTTTTTCACTGTCCTCCAGTTGACCCGGCTCGTTACGGGAAGTAAGTCAGAAGGGAATGGCCAGTGCAATACGTGGCAGGAGGGAGGACAGCCCGCCAGGTTGGCTCACTTCTTTCGCACACTTAAAAGGTTACGGGCAAATCATTTGGACTCGGAAATGGAAACGAAAACTAGGAGGGAGAGAGAGGGAGAGAGAGAGAGAGAGAGAGAGAGAGAGAGAGAGAGAGACAAACAAGAGGAGCCAGGATTAGCCCTCACAAAATGGCTGACCAGAACCATTACAGTTATTCAAATGTACACATGATCTTTAAAAGTCATGATATAATAACACTAACAGTCTATATATATATATATATATATATATATATATATATATATATATAACCCACCCAAACACTACCTTACTACGTTGGTTTCGAAGGCAGTCTACCCTCCCCCAAGAGCTCGGGCCTGAGGCCAAGCTACTCTGTCGTGTTACTCCGGTAGCTGGTCAGGCTTTAAGAGTCCGAGACCCGTAGGCCCCCCGTGACTACGACCGCCTGGCTGGTGCTACACTTTGGAGACAATGATTCAAGGCCTTCTGAAAAATTCCCTCGACTGTGCAGCCTATCATCAGTCTTTCCAATGGCTTTTACACTAACTAGTATGTCAGATTTCCGATACCTCAATGTCTACCGCTAAACTGTGTCCATGCTAACCTAACCTAAACTTACTGGAATGATAATGTTTATGGGACGTGGTACCCTAACCACTTGGATATTCAAGTACCCCAAACGGAGCAATGATGCCCGATGACAATCAAGCCAAGGAGATATGACGAGAAACATTGGCCGGAGATAAAGCCACGAAAATCTGTATTCACTAATGACGGGACGAGAAAGGTTCTGGGAGATGAAGAATACCTAGTGTAGTCTGCTGGAGGGCGCTCTGGGGATTGAGGTGTGGACGGGAAAGCCTGGGAGAGAGAAGGAAAGGTGGAAGAGGGCAACAGGTCACCTGGCCTCTACCCTGGCGCTTCCTTGTGGTCCTTGAGTCCAGCCGGCGGCGCAAGCCTGGCTATGCTTTAATGGCCAATGACACAAGCGTGATAATCTTATGTGATTAAAGCCAAAAGCATTCATATTTACGAAAACCTCTAATGATAATATGAAAGCAATAATTTCTAAGGAGAATGAAACATAAAGCGTAGCTTTTGCGGAAGACTATAGCCTCAATAAAGCAATTTCGAGGATGTAAACCAAAGCTAACTGTAGTAGGTGGGGCGAAGCAACTGGGAATAAGCTGCTATAGAAAACGAAAACTAAAAGCTGAAGTAAGCTAACTATGGTTGATCATATATATATATATATATATATATATATATATATATATATATATATATATATATATATCAAGTGCTGGCGCCACCTCGCCCACTAATGCCCATCGGGAAAATGTTCCTGGCCAGAAAACTCCGTGTGAGCCAAACCTTCACCTTTCACGTATTTAATCCTGAACAAATTGTGAAAGGCCAACCAGGTTTCCAGGCTGACATTTCAAAGTTAATTTTCGAATTCTATAAAAAATAGACGAGAATTATGACATTTTGTTAAAAGCCTCCACCGCTCAGCTGCTCTGAGACAGACAGATAGATATATATATATTCAGCGTTGCAAGATGACAATTAATAAATCCGAGCGCAGATGGCTCTCGTTCTTCCATTAATAAGATAATGACGATGGGATGTATCTCTCGATGTAATTCAGTGACTTTAGAATTACTTAACCCGCTACAGTGTTGACCTTTCCACCGCGAATAAAACGAATTCTTATTAACGTTTCTAATCAGGTCCGTGGCGATGCTGTCGCTCCGACCACTCACGGGGCTCGAAACAAATCACTGCTCTGACCACGACCAATGGGGAGCGCTCATCGCGCCGACGTCCTCGGGAGGGAGAGCCAATCGCCTGTCCGCCAGGGTCGGCCAAGCGGCGGCGTTCCCCCTCTCACAAAATATTGATGCTCTCTGGTGTCCAGCGTCAAGAAATATGTGACAGGGTAAACTCACTAGCCTTTGCCACATCGGAAGAAGCCAGGCATGGGTATACATTTACTACGACGCACTCTTATGCAGTATGGCATAGGCCTTTGACTTTACCCATAACTGGGGTCATCATACCCAGAGGACGGAGAATCTTCCTACTCACTGGTCACACCGCAGTGCTCAAGGGGTCGAGCCGACGCGCCAAAAAGGTTAAAAAAAACAACTAGAAACAAAACCCAGAAGATTAAAAATCATAAGCTTGTGTTTGTTTAACTCGGTCACTTTAATCGTATTAAATATGTGCAGTTCATACGCACATTCTCTATGCTTGTACACAGTGTGTGTGTGTGTGTGTGTGTGTGTGTGTGTGTGTAATTATCTACCTGTAATATCAAATTTGTAGTGTAAGCGGAGGGAGTACACCACTCCTGAGGCCCCAACTCCTGAAAACTTTCTCAATGAACGCGTATCGAGATATGACTGGGTCAGAGAGTGCAAAAGCGGGGAAGGTACGGTGGCGTAAAACGATTCACTGAGATTTTGTCGGCGACTCAGAACTGACAGACCGGTAATTTCGAGAACCTCTGTGAATTCTTAACATCAAGGAGTTGCTATCCTCCCTCCCTCCCCCACTGCAGCTCGCTCTGTGACCAGGCTTCGAACCTCCGGTGAGTGGTAGGTGCACTAGGGTTCTTGGGAACTGCTGCTGCTGCTGCTGCTGCTGCACCACCACTCACTCGCTCGCTCCCGCATATCCAGCCTTTGGGGGGTATGGTGGATGCCTGGTCGCCGCTGACCTCCTCTTCTTGCAACGATTGAAGAGAGAGAGAGAGAGAGAGAGAGAGAGAGAGAGAGAGAGAGGCCAGAAATGAGACAATTTCTTTTCTTTACGTATGCTTCACGGATGGTAAAGCAGTTGACTCTCGATTACACTTTTCAAGAAACTTTCAAAAGACAAAAATACATACAATGTCAAGGAAGTCCATTCCTGACCAAATGATTTCTGAAGTTGACGTGAGCTACCTGCCATTTTCTGTCGCGAGCCCTGATTTGCGTGTCTGCGCTGAACTAACCGCACGGTGAGGGAGACGGTATGACAGATGCACCTGTCCGTCATACACACACATACACACACACACAACCACGCCTCGAACGAGGTAAGTGGGATGTGTGTTATGACTACATCCCCAGCATTAGGGGGGTGTCTGGCTCCCACATAACCACATCTCCAGCATAAGTGGAGTGTTTGGCTACCACATAACCACACCTCCAGCTGGAAGGTGGTGTCCGGCTACCACATAACCACATCCCCAGCATTAGAGTGGTATCTAGCTACCACATCCCCAGCAGGAGACTGGCGTCCGGCTACCATACAACCACATCCCCAACATGAGGGGATTGTAACACTGTTATACATACCCCGTTGGAAGCCCCTAAGAACTGGAGGAGGAGTCGTACCACCGTGCTCAAGGGTGGTATCCTAGCACTCCAAAGTTCTGCCCCCGTTTAAAACGGCTCTTGTCAAATCCGATCAAATGATCGAATCATATGATGGCTTGAGTAAATAAAGATCAGTGTAATCGCTGTGCCTAATCTGGACTTTCTTACGCCGTTTCTGCGGTGATCGCTACGCTGACAATCCGTTGAGAGGGGGGGTTTGAAAATCATCTCTCATTTTAATAAAATCAACTGCAAGATGGGTTCCTTTTTCTACAAATACACCCTGATGTTGGTAAATATGTAAACTATTCTTACTACGAGTATAAATTTCAAAAAATATATCTTTATCAAAGAAAACTATACTGCATGGGCCATTGATTTTTTTTATAATTGATCGCCGTTTCCCACGTTTGCGAGGTAACGTCAGGAACTTAAGAAGAAAGGCCGCATTCGCTCACATCCATTCTCTAGCTGTCATGTGTAATGCACCGAAACCACAGCTACCTATACACAAACAGGCCCCACAGACCTTTCCATGGTTCCCTCTGGACGCTTCACACACCCTGGTACAGACCACAGACAGCATGTCGACCCCTATATACCATACCGTTCCAGTTCACTCTATTCCGAACATGCCTTTCACCCTGCTGCATGTTTATGCCCCGATCGCTCAAAATATTTTTCATTCCATCCGTCCATCTTCAATTCGGTCTCCCCTTTCTCCTTATTACCTCCACTTCTGAAAAATGTCATATATCCTTTTTGTTAACCTCTCCTCACTCATTCTCTCCATGTGTCCAAACCACTTTAACACACCCTCTTCAGTTGTCACAACCACACTTTTATCATTATCACTATTTTCTCTTGCCCTATTACTTACTCGATCAAGCCACCTCACACCACATGTCGTCCTCTAACATTGCAGTTCCAACACATCCACGCTCCTCCAAACATCCCCATCTATAGCTCATGCCTCGCATCCACATAATATTCTTGGAACCGCCACACCTCCGAACATGCCCCTTTTCGCTTTCCCAGATAAAGACCTTTCACTCTTCACATTCTTCAGCGCTCCTAGAACCCTCACCCTCCTATCCACCACAAGACAACTCCGCTTCCATGGTTCCATATGCCGCCATGTCCACTTCCAGATATCCCCCGCCTAAAATAAGAATAATTTATTGCCAGATTTGGGCTCTCCAAGCCCTCGTCTGCTAGCACCAGCGGAACGCCAGAAATGTTAAAATTCATGAATAAGAAAAATGTGTTCACGGAAAATTCGGGATCAAGTGCCACCATGATGGAATGAAGTTTCATTTCCTTTTTATCTGTTCCTTCTTTCAGCAGTAAGCAGTCCAAGTCTTCGTCTGCTGCTAATGAATGAGCTTAATGAAAATAAAAGTTTGTTTCAGGAGTAACACGTACATTTTTGCTAAATTTTCTACTTGTCATCTACAGAGTTTCAGTTACAGTATTCAGTGATATCCTCCACTGACGTTGCGTCGCAGAAAAGCGGAATGGCATTGCTCAGAAGTGAAACCACTTATCCCCCGCCGTTTTTCCGCCCCATACCTCCCATATTGCCGGCAGAACCTTCCCTTCTCAAAAATAACATACCTTCCCGAAAATATATCACCCCTAGCATCCAGCAATTTCCATCCTACCAAGGAAATGGATGAATTATGGGCAACTGCGTGTGTGTGTGCGTGAGTTGGGTTAGTCATCGTGAAACTGGCAATTTCCTAGAGACAGGTCCGCCTTTTCTTTTTTTATAGAATATTTTCTAAAAGACATAGTGCAGCAAATCAGTCTTTGGGAGAGTCCAAACACGAAAACATAACCAAAGGATACTGCCTCACAATCGGCCCACGAAACTATTATTCCTCAACGGTCGAGACCTCACAATTCAAAGAATGAAAAATCTTGAGGACATAAACCTAAGCTTATGTTGTTACGCCATCAGGCCAGACCACTAGTGGCGTCGTCCGTCACTGGCCTGAGCCGTTGACAACATGCCTCCGGCGGTTGCCTAGCCATCACATTCCCTCGCTCTTCAAATTCGGCCCTGCAATATACGTAACCTATGGCCTTCATGAACATATTGCTCTTAAACAACCAACTCTTACTAACGGTACTAGAAACTATAAGGTTCAGATATCTTTTTTTTTTTTCCATCGCTTTACAAAATATTAATGGTGTAGACTCGAGAGGGCAACAGTAACCCCAAGGGTAGCAAATCACACGTACATCCACCTGAAATACGACACCACCAATGGCAGCTAAGTTGCTAGCCACATCCATCCATTCCGTAAGACCAGCTGCACTAGTCATGAACCATCCCGTCAGAACGCTACTGCCACTGTTAAAAGTAACAATTTCGTTGCTTATTTGGCCTTAACCTCTACGGTGTACTGTATCCATCAAGTTGAATCCGACAGTTTCTCTCAATGAAATGAAATCTCCCACAAGTTACATCAAAGTTAGGAACGCGCTTGACTCGTTTAAAGATATATCATCGTAAGACGAATTTGTTAAAAGAATTGTTTAACAAACCCATCATACACATCCATGTGATAATCTCCCACAACCAGGCGAGGAGGGGTACCTTTATGTTGATATAAATCTTCCTCCTACCCAATACTTAACCAATCCCACACCCCTCGCGTCTTCCTTCCCCCCTTAACCACACTGTTGGCCTCTGTTGCTCGCAGGCATTCAGATGCTTGCTACCGAATCTACAGTATTTAAAAGACGACTCATCACAATCAAGTGGCATAATATCCACTTGTCTTGCGGATGCTTAAGGCAACCAAACCTTTTCCATGAGCCTCCGCTTAGCAAAAAGCACACGGCATTCATCATATGGCGCGTACCGGACACACATCTCTCGACCAACTTCGACCAACTCTACCTTGTTGGCTGACGACAGCAAGTCATCATCACGCAGCTCATCCATCCATCAGGTGTCCGTGATCCTCCCCTTGCGTTGTGATACGACATAGTAGTGTAATGTCTCCTTGCTGACGCCACAAACCTTTGCGGACTTGGCTTGGCGATCCATCAGCAGCCCCCATTCCTCGCCGCCCGCCTCCCATCGGCTGTTCCGGAGGATGTGCCTCCTCCTAACCCTCTGGTTACGTCTTCAGGGCGACGCCCTTCAACGCTGTACAGGAGTGGTTTCCAACCCCGGGGTCCGAGCGTAACACCAGTAGTATACCAGACCCGTCTAAACGGTATTTTCTATTTTTTAAGCTGAAGGCTCCAGTCACGAACCAAAGTCCATATCAAGGCCGGGCCGGGCACTGACGTTCAAATAACAATCGTAGGTATGGAGGAATGTGAGTATGTTTTACGCTAAGGAATGTTCATGCTATACACACTTGAAGTACAGAGTAACCAGACAAAAGACATAGTTAAAACTATTCCTGTTGCATATCTTGTAAACAATATATATATATATATATATATATATATATATATATATATATATATATATATATATATATATTCTGTATTTTCTATTACAGGCTACTGTCTCGTTCTTCGTCTGTCCCATCAACAAACCAAAAACTGAATGATCAACAGTAAAATAACAGAAAGGAGAATTGCCTGTGGGACCGACATTCGCGGCTGTAATTCCGAGAGGAGCCACAGGGGGCGGCGTCGCCGCCTCCGCCACGGGAAGAGGGAGTCCATCCACCGCAGCTTGTGAGAAGGCCGTAGAAACAGTGCTCATCCAGTCAGTCAACAGCAATGAAACATCTGGTTATGTGACCGACACACACAACACCATGGTCTACAAGGACACACACACACACACACTGAGTTACGGAGAAAGCCTAAAAACCTTAAATCTGCCCATCATGGAAGAGGGAAGAGTGAGGGGTGACCTGACCACAACGTTTTAAATTTTTTAAACCAGTCGGATGATGCAGACGGCCAGCGGCTCTTCGAAAGAGGCTGGGAAATAACAGAACATAACGCGTCATTAAGCAAGGAACTTGATGAAAAAAAAAAAAGTGATGAAGTACCTTTATAATATAAGAATGGTGGAAGAATAGGATAAAACGACTTAAGACATGTTAATGCAAACAGCATACAGAAATTTAAGAAATATAGCAGTAGAGGCTGTTCAGGAGATGGGTCCCCCACGAGTGCAAAACTCCCTCCCCCAAACAGTACATATAGGCCGTTACACACAGCCTATACATCAAACTGCACGTGGATGTTTATATTCTAGAATATCTTGCAATACAAATGATCTCCCAACTTTATAAGGAGAATATCTTGCAATACAAATGATCTCCCTACTTTATGAGGAGAATATCTTGCAATACAAATATTCTCCATACTTTATGAGGAGAATACCGTGCAATACAAACAATCTCCCTACTTTATGAGGAGAATATCTCGCAGTACAAATATTCTCCCTACTTTATGAGGAGAATATCTCGCAATACAAATATTCTCCATGCTTTATGAGGAGAATATCGTGAATATCGTGCAATACAAACAATCTTCCTACTTTATGAGGAGAATATCTCGCAGTACAAATATTCTCCCTACTTTATGAGGAGAATATATCGCAATACAAATATTCTCCATACTTTATGAGGAGAATATCGTGCAATACAAACAATCTTCCGACTTTATGAGGAGAATATCTCGCAGTACAAATATTCTCCTTACATTATGAGGAGAATATCTTGCAGTACAAATATTCTCCTTACTTTATGAGGAGAATATCTCGCAATACAAATATTCTCCATACTTTATGAGGAGAATATCGTGCAACACAAACAATATCGTGCAATACAAACGATCTCCCTACTTTATGAGGAGAACACTGAGGGGTTTTCCATTCTGGGTGTGCGTGAGGGAGATAAGACAAATAGCCTGTGCTACACTGCGGTTGTTCTCGTGGTTTAATCTCGTGTGAAAATCGCCCTTCCCTTCATGACTTCCGCTGTGCCTCCTCCGTCAAGGCCAGCCAACGCTACCGGCCTGTACAAGGCCCACAGTGTGTGTGTGTGTGTGTGTGTGTGTGTGTGTGTGTGTGTGTGTGTGTGCGCGCACATAAACAGGAGTACAGACATGATACATACATGCAGGATGAAGAGACTGGGGCAACACGAGTGCAAAACTCTCTTCCCGTAACACACACACACACACACACATACACACACACACACCGCCGAGAGATCATCTCCTCCGTCTGCCTCAAACGCCATCAAATATCCCACCGTCAAAAACCAGGACTCCCACTCAAATGATGATGGCCCGGGGTTGAACCATCACCATCACCAACACCACCACCAACACCAACATCACCATCATCATCATAACCATCGTAGTTTTCCGCCTCAACTCGTATACGGTAGGCAGGGACGCGAGACGACGGCTGATTTGAACGCGTTACTCCGGCCGACCAAGTTGTCTTTTCGTCAGTGCTCTCCTCCTCCTCACCAAGACGGCGTCATCAGCATATAGGCGCCCTTGGGGGTACCTGAGAGGCCTGGCTTCCGACCTGGCCATCAAGGTCCGCGTGGAGGGCTTGGGCATACCACACGCCCCACAGAGGACTGGCCGATCGTCGTGGTCAAAGGGTCGTAAACTCCTTCTCAAGGGCTGTTAATAAAACCCCGACGAAGGGTCGTACTGTCTTGATCAGAGGGTGCGTACCGTCGTGCTCGAGGATGTCGCCGTCCCTGCTCACGATGTCGGGATTCTTGAGGCATCTTTAAGAAAAATGTTTGTCGAAAGAACTGCTTCGAAACGAGACGGGACACCAAATTGAACATGGCCACACCTACAAATAATTTCATCAAATCCACGAGGGTCGAAGTCCCACATCCACTTCCCTCGGGTGTAGGCTGGTGGCAGACACAACATGGCTGGCTAGCTGGCTGGATACTAGCCGACCCCCCCCTGCTCAACACCGGTTCGAGTCTTCTTCCTCCCCTTCGTAATCCAGACCCGACCAGAAATGCCCCCCCAGCCGTCATGGTCGGGGCACGCTTCACCCGCAGTGACCTCTCAACATGTAGGGGGGTCACCATATACTTGACCCACACTGACATACCGACACCTGAAGTCACCACATACTTCACTCTAAGGGCACCGGAGTTTATATATATATATATATATATATATATATATATATGTATATATATATATATATATATATATAT
>JAYMFT010057723.1:0-15026 GCA_038088735.1 Panulirus argus | reverse complement strand
TGTAAACCCTCGAGCACGACGGTGTAAACCCTCGAGCACGACGGTGTAAACCCTCGAGCACGACGGTGTAAACCCTTTAGCACGACGGTGTAAACCCTCGAGCACGACGGTGTAAACCCTCGAGCACGACGGTGTAAACCCTCGAGCACGACGGTGTAAACCCTTTAGCACGACGGTGTAAACCCTCGAGCACGACGGTGTAAACCCTCGAGCACGACGGTGTAAACCCTCGAGCACGACGGTGTAAACCCTTGAGCACAACAGTGCCATCCTTGAGCACGACAGCCTGGCTTTTGAACCGGACCTAAATGGTCAAGTCGGAGGCCAGTCATCATACCCAAAAGTTGTACCGCCGTGCTCAAAGGCCGCACCGCCGTGCTCATGGTGTTACGGTGACGATTCTTCGCAAGATTATTGAGAGCAGAGTCCATGGCACCGGGTAAGGTCCGTGATGACGGTCTTACAGACATCATTAAGCCTGCAGATGAAACAGTCATTTGACAGAACGTTGACCACGAGTGAAAGTATTTCAATAACATCACCGGGAAAAAGAATGATCATGGATGATTTTCAATTGGTCTGTTTTGAATCCTTCAGACTGAGAATCTTCAGAAATACTACTAACCTCATAAAGCTGCAAGGAGAGCCACCTTAAAATCTTTACTTCCACGTTTGGTCTATCCCTCACTGAGTCACTCCCAAATAGAAACCGCCTCTCCTTTTATCGCTATAAAAGAAGAGCTCCACCCACCACGGTCTTTCATCATCAGTTCTCTCGTATCCTCACCACGGACGGATACAGTGTTTACGTTAACGTAGGAGGTCGGTCTGCCACACCTACGCCATCCTGCTGTTCTGTTGTCACTGACTGCCTGGCGATGGACAGGCACTAAAGCTCATTAATATCAGAAACGATGTACTGTTGCGAAAAAAAATAAAAAAGTCTTGGGACACGCCTAGTCGAAACTGTATCAAGTCCTCCATAAAAATATACAAAGACAGAGATAAGGAGACGCTTGGTCGAAGCTGTACCGAGCCCTCTGTCTCGACAGACCGAGACAGAGCTAGGGACACACCTGGTCGATGTTGTACAGGTTTCTCTGTCTCCACAGGCAAATACAGAGCCTGAGAAACACCTGGTCGAGGCTATACCGAGCCCTCTTGTCTCTACAGACAGACACAGAGCCTGGGACATACCTGGTGGAAGCTGTATCGAACCTTCTGTCACCGTACTTCAGGCGCGCTTCGAGACTTCCATCCAAGAATGCATATCACGTCCGACGTCTGTTCTGCCTCACAGACAGTCTTAGTTCGTCTAGCAATATCCGTACAATGACGCCAGACGCGTCCCCCGCGCTTTGCATGACTGAGGAATCATATGCATCTCCTCCTCTTGGGGAACGTTCCCTTCGGACAAAGGCTCATATTAACTAAGATGACGTATGCATGCCTTTGCGACTCCCTCGTCAATATCATCTCGAAAGGAATACAGAGGAATTCAAACAACAAGAGACCACTGGGTTCCTTCGAGGCTGTGTTCTTCAGCTGCTTCACCACGACGTCAGGCTAATATCGAAAGAACTCTTCGGCATCTTCAGATTTAAGATGGTCCAATTTCTTCCTCTAGCATGGAGAGAGGAGAAATTAAAGTCCTTTTTTTTTCACATACTCTTCCGCCTCCCAGAAAGATCTTCGGCATCGCAGACAAAATATGAACATCAGACGAGATCTTCCTCGTACTTCCTCATCGGTCTGAGGCCATCCCGCTGGAGGACGTAGGACAGAAAAAATTACCAGACTCCGGTCACCGTCATTACCTGCAAGAAATCAATCAACTTGAACCAGGTATGTGTCCTCAGAACCAAGACGGAGAATAGCCCCCCCCACCTAATACCTCTGCTGTCAATACATTCGGGAAAGAATGACACACTTGTTCTTGCTGTGGTCCTGGCTCGGGGAGGGAGGGAGGGAGGGAGGGAGAGAGGTACAGTACCTTCGGCGTAACAAAAGATGATGTCGTCGGTTCCCCAGACCGAGAGTAAAGGGGCTGCTGCCAATGAGGTCGAATTGGCCAGTGCTTTAGAAAGGACTGCTGTTGTTACTGACGTCAAAATTAGGGAAGGAAGGTTAAAAAAATGGAAAAACAGGGGGTAAACAAAACACTCGTGGTATTGTCACTGCTCTGCAGATATGAATGCAGCGTTGTCAAAGTGTTCCGAGAGCAACGTAAACAAGACGAGTGTTGCCAGCAGAACGGTGTGTGTGTGTGTGTGTGTGTGTGTGTGTGTGTGTGTGTGTGTGTGTGTGTGTGTGTGTGTGTGTGTGTGTGTGTGGTACGGGGAGAGAGTTTTACACTCGTGTCGACCCCGTCTCCTAACCTTGTGTATATGTACCATGTCTCTACTCTTAGGTGTATATATATACGCATGCACACCCCAGCCTAAGCCAGGTACCCATTTATAGACCTGCCCCGAGGGGAGGATGAACACCTGGGTTGGGTGTAGGCCGAATGCTGCGCCCAGGATTTAAACCCGTGTGGGCCCAGCACCTGGCCGGCCATTGCCGACTCAAGGCGTGTGTGTGTGTGTGTGTGTGTTTTGTTACATATTTGTAATCACCTATTTGTACTGTGAGGGGAGGGAGTCTTACGCTCTTGGGGCTTCATCTTTTGACACGGAACCTCTCTCTCTCTCTCTCTCTCTCTCTCTCTCCTTACACTATACCTACCTGGCATTCTATTTCCTTATTACTTTACACACACACACACACACACACCCTTCTCCAAGAGAACAAAACATTACAAACGACCTTCGGAGCTGTAATAGTCCTAAAGGCTCGGATGTCTCACATCTTCCATTCTCCTAATGGTATCTCCCGGTATAGTCGGCTCCTCCTGATCTGAACTAGACAGAAAAAACTCCTTTATGTATCCACTGATGGGGAACTAATTCCACAGAGCTCATCCGAGGATGGGTATACGAGGAGGGATGAGTTCCGCTGAATCGATCGATGGAAGCCTAAAAAGCCATACCTTTCAAGTTACTTAACTACTCGCTGTTCTCTGGATCGCGTCTGAGACAGACATACAAGCCTCTGTTTCTCTTTTACCTGTAAGAGAGTGAGTCTAGACTCACCTAAGTGCATAGCAGGGTGATGTATTTATCATTTTCGCTTTAAGCAGTCGTCTGTTTGTCTTTAGTAGGAATTTTGGGGAAAGAAACAGGGAGATGTTTTGCTCTCGAGGCAATGAATTCGACCAGAACACGTCTAAGCAACCACGTCTTCATTAGACTAGACGAGCTCGTGTTTACGCCGTCCAGGTATATGTGAGGTACGGAAACAGCTCCTAAGCCTCAGGGAGAAAGAAATAATCGCCAGTAATGAAGCGTAGGAAGTGGTCGCGGTAAGGTAAAAAGCCACGGCGAGTAATAACTCAGGAAAGTTGATAACTAAGGAGATGAAAGAGCGTAGAGTTGTGCTATCAACATAAGAATTAACATGATTATTATTTGAAGGATTTTGTATAAAAAGAATGAAGAGAACACGCCATAAAAAGTAGAACCTGAAGTAGCATCATTATTAGGTCAACCTGTCACAGTATACTAAGACAGACCGCTTGAGAGGAACATTGCAAATAAGATATCAGAGCACAAGGAGAGGCGATGAGAACCCAAAGATTTTCTCATTTACTTATCTACTTACTCCCTGCCCCTTTGGTCCCGATCAGTAGAGGAGGCAGGCTTCCTGAGAGCTGAAGGAGCCTCATAAAGACAGACTAGAGGATATAAACGTATATATTTACCATGTAACCCTAGAATCAATGATGATTTACAGGGTTGGTTGAGAGCCAGCCACACTGTCTGAGACGCGAACAATAGCCCTAGGTGATTCTCATGTGGCAACGGTAACCACTACACAGTGGAGACTTGCCTCTTACTCACAAAGGTAACCCGCTACCGACCCCGACTCCACTTACCCATATTACATTATCCTCACACTGTAGTGAGACCTGCAGGAGATATCTGGCCATCCTGCACTACATAAGCGTGTAATGTAGATCTACTACAACTTCTGCCGGGGGAAGCGTGTAGACCAGGATTTCGTTGTGAATCACTTCGGCGTTTCATCACTAGCGTAATTAAACAACATTCAGATACACGAGATGTTTACGTTTGAATCAAATACGTCTGTGAATTAGTCACATTGTTTGCATCAGTACGATAAACAATGCAGATATACACGGATTTCTATCCATACTACATCCTCAAAATCTGGGAGATCCACAAAAAGACGAGACTCTTAAAACCAATGAAAAGAAAAGGTAATAAGAAGACATTTTCAATTATTTTTGTTGATGGTGTTACATATATCTCTTACGATCTTGGTGTGTACAAATATCCATAACATGTACTCGTTACTTTCGACGTGCCTTTATTTTTGACAATTTCCTGAAGTATCGTTCGATATTTTGCAAAGGCAGACTAAAGAAGAGGGAAGGAGAAGGCCCAGTCGCCTGGAATCAATTTGCAAGATGAGAAATATAGATACTTTTTGCAGAACCTGTTAAGTAGATTGGAATTTTTCTGATAAACTAAAAACACTATTTTTTTTTTCCCAGTACTGCTCTTAAGTGAGAACTTTTCACGCTTGTGACCCTTATATTGACCGACAAAATGCTCAAAATACGAGTTGCGTTCTGCTCATCCAACTATCTGCTGTGCTACACTGAGACGAGCAAGGGGGACTTTGTTGAGTTTGTTGTGATGGCCAAGGACTTAGAGCTCCTCCCAGGGGCAGGGAGCTAGCGACTCCCAAGTCGGGGAGCTAGCTGCTTCCAGGGCGGGGAGCTAGCTACTCCCAGGGCGGGGAGCCAGCTTCTCCCAGGGCGGGGAGCTAGCTCTCCCAACACATATCTCTTGCCTAATGCTCATTACGAGGAGGTAAACGGCAGCCTTCAGCGGGCCCGCATCTCCTAATTGGCAGTTACGGGTAAATGTGAGGTGGGTGGAGTGCGGTGGCGGATGAGGGAGGAGGGGAGAGAACTATGGGAGATGTAGGGAGGAGGGGAGGAGGGGAGGGGGTCATCCGCTACGAGGAGAAAAGATGGAGGAAAGAAGGAAGGGAGAGGATGGAAGAGCAGGGAAAGCGTGGTCTCCTGCTAAATCCTCCTTAACAGTTTCTTTACTACTTTGCCTACTTTTCCAACTCTTTTTAGACTACTTTGTCAATAAACACTGATTATGCATTCTTCCTTAATCATTCTTTGACTGTCTTCAAACATATTCACTCATTTTAATTGGGTGATTTCTTTATGATCATTTCTTAGTCATATATTCTTATATCAATCTTTAGTCATCGAATAATTCCAAAGCAAAATTTTCATTGCTTTTCTTTTCAGCAATTTTTTTTACTACTCCATAGAAGTATTTATCTATTAATTGTCACAATTACGTAACTGCTCACCGCAAATCTTTTTAACAACCGCTTCACGGCTGACCAGTGCCACGGAGAGTGGTAGCAGTAAGGCCTCAGCATCACCCGGCGCTCCGTTGTGATATCTGTTTCTTTCCTTACGCCGCTAAACTTTCGGACTCTCTTTAACCTTCTCATGTTTGTTTGTTTGTTTGTTTGTTTTTTTCTTAACAATTTCGGCAAGCCCTTCTTTAGTAATAAAATCTTCCACGTCCTCAAAAGCTCTTTAGATATCCTACTTTCTTCCTCAGTTCTTTTGTTCTCATGTTTCCTTCTAAGCCTTTCTCCATGAGGACTCCTTTCTGTGACAGTAGCCTGGTATCCTCTCTCGCACACCAGCAGTTACCTGTGTGCGACAGGCCAGCTGCAGCAACACCTCACTACCACCTCCTACCAATAGTAACGTTTTAACACAAGGTATCCAAAACTTTTAAGCCCCTCATCATAAATCCTCAAATCCTAAAACCTTTAAATTCATTTCATAAGTTTTACAAAACATTCAAACATGTTTTCAGTTATTAAATGTTCCATTCAGCTTTTCCTAGCACCAGCGATAGATAACCTCCGCATTATATACACAAACTTAATCTTTACAAGCGAGTCACTATACTGAATACCGTCAGCGTGGCATTCCTGAAATGCAGTTTATAATGCTGTTTTTTTAAAATGTTGATCACGGGGATAATCATGAAGGTAAATTTAACTTCAAACAAGAATTTCAGCGAATGTGCCCGATGAAAGGGACCTGTGTGACCCACTGAGACCGACCAGTGTGACCCGATGGGATCCGACAAGTGAGACCCAGTGCGAGCGGGCTGTGTGACCCAGTACAGGCCACACACGAGTGTCTGCAGAGTTGAAACTTCTGACCGGGGAGAGGTGACCACACTCAATGACCCTTGCGAATCAACAGTAACGATAAAGGTGACCTAGTTCAGGTGACCCCCTATAGTCGATACCCCCCCTAAACACTGTCTCAGACGACAGCTCACCTCCGCTATCCTGAAAGACTGAAAGAAAAGAAAGATAATGATAATAATCACAATCTATCTCTCTCGTTATTCGGCTATAAGGCCTCAAGCGAAGAAAAAAAGAGAGCGAGGAAAATTGAGAGCAAGAGTCAAGAACGTTATACTTCTCAACCAGTTTCGATGAAGTCTTCTTCAGGAGGAGAATCATTCTCCTGAAGAAGGCGTCGTTGCAGCACGTTAAAAAGAATGAATTCCTTCAGACTACTGCTCTCAGTTTTCCCTTGCTAATTTTATTCATCGCTATGCATGACACTGAAATGGAGTACTTTCGTATAATCATCACGTGGTTCAATAATTAATAAATTACAATTTCGCATCATAAAATGGCAATAAAATCTCTTGCCCTGTGCGATAATTGCATACTGAACATTACAAATGTTCATATCTATAATATGCATGAATATTGCCTTAAATATTCAAAATACTATAGCATGAGTGAGAAATGTTTTTCAACGATCAACTAATGTTTATGGCTATGCATCAAAATGCAACTCACGAATCTAAAAATCCGTCTTGCATTATGAAAGAAGATGAGAATTTATTGTCATCCAGACCGTGTGATGTTGAAAAAAAGAAAGAGGATTAACAGATAATCTTGATGAACAAGATAATTAAAAAAAAAAGGTAATATTTCATAGCAAACGAAACCCATCATCTTTATTCCTAGGTAACAAATCTTCCAGGTTAGCCGCTGCTTCAGTAAAGTCTACCTTTAATGGACAAAATCGAAAAAATAAACTAGCATATAATAGGGTAAAATACATCCCAACCAAAAAACAAATTACAACATAAATTCATGAAACTAGAAAGACTATGCAAATGCAGCAGTCAACAAATTCTAATTCTATATTAAGTTTCCTTCGTTAGACGATACTATAAAAGTAAATAGGGGCTTACCAGTGCTTACATTCTGGGCTGGAATTAAACACGTTTTAATCCACACTCAAACAGTATGGGGGAATTATCACCAGCCAGTATTTGCATAATCATGAAATGTATTATTGTCATTACCATGGCAGAGAGAGTCCATATATATTTCCGCCCCTGTTCACAGAAAGTAACGTGGTGTAGTGGTTAGAGTTACTGACTATGAGACAACACGGGCGGGCCAGCCCTGGGATAAAACCCGCGTGGGTTCGAATCCCGGGCGTGGTAGTCGGCTTACACTTTCTATTTCCCTTACTTTCTTTTTTCATTCGATATGGCCATGATTGCTGCATGTACGTCCATCCCGTTTCGGTCACTATATACACAGAAAAAATCTGGTTTCGGTCTCGGAGTTGAGACTTGATTGTTTAATTAGTATCTGTAGAAAAAAATATCCCCTAACTAGTTAGTTTTACAGAGAACCATTAACAGCCTGACTCCTAATCAATAAAAGTCTCTTGGGTAATCAGTGAAGGTGGAGGAGCTAAGCAATCAAGGACCAAAAGATAACCTACGGGACCTCCACATAAAATTGTCCTTGATGAGTTCGAATCCTCCGTCTGGTACGTTTACCATACCAGTCATCACAATGTATCCTAAATTTGTGTGGTTCTAATGTATGAAAGTTGTGCCAGGGCGGGCAGTTAGCTGCTTCATATAACCCTGCAGAGAAAAGGGGGGACTGAATATATGTATTTCTGACTTGCATCTGAACCTTTGCAAATTAGTGAGTGATTCGAATACCATTTTCATTTTGAGATGATGCCATGAGAGCATTCAAATACCTACGACTACTGATTTTACAATACGATTCAATATTACGGGAATTTCACTGATTTTGATGAAGAGCTACTGAAAATTCAAATAGAAATACATTTAACTAGATTTAATTCAAGTATACCAGCAACAGTTAAACCTAATTGCAAGTGTGTGACAGTGTACGTAAATGCTTATTTCTAATTAGTTACTTACACTTTACGGGGAGGAAGTTTTACACTCGTGGGGCCCCTGTCTCTTCAACTTTCTCTACTATCATACAACTTTGTAAACTTCAGTATGCTGTACACATTCACAGTTTCCTCACTTCAGTTCATTCCATTCATCCACTACTTTTACACTGTCAAAGTACTTCATATCTTTTCTAACAAGTTTCTTGCAGAAGTTCTTGCAACAACCTCTAGCACGTTTTCTTTGTATAGATTTTCCGTCGAGCGAAATTATTTTTTTAATCTTGACTACAGTGAGAATGAAACGGCCTCCTGTGGACTAAATAACAGTCTCTCGCAAGATCGTTTTACGAGGGAACTCTGGCTTCAGCCTAATTCGTGGCGAATATCATGGGTCCTGATTTCCTCTCGTCGCATACTTCTCCTTAATATTAATAGCTTGTATCCACGTACATCCACGCTGCTATACTTGGTTATATGCTGCTAATCATCGTTCCCCCTAAATCACAAAATAAATTTCATAAATGAATACTTTAGTTATCAATCGCTCCGTACTGAATGTTTTCGAATATATGTGACCACCAGACTTTTATTTTCAATATCATGTATCAGACACAATGGTAGGCAATCAGGCTTAATATTCTAAAATTTTTGTTATGTTTTTAATAAGTTTTTGTAAGATATACTAATTAATATTTCTGGATCTATTTATTACAGGCGAATGATTGTCATAATTAGTAATAATTTCGCTGTGTGGTAAATTAAATGCATAACACACAACAATAAATTAGCCCTAATGATGTCAAGTAAATTTAAACTTTTGCAATACTGGGAGAGTCTTGGTGATTTATGTCAGGATGCCATAACTATGCACCACGAAGGGTAATATCAACTGACGCCCTGTGACAATGTCCCCGTCCACACCACAACACTTACGCTGAAACCTCACTCCCTGACTTCTTAAATCTTCATCCTAGGAGCTTGCCATAGGGAAGGGTCGGTCATCACGAATCCTAATACTTTACTTTCCTGTTCCCATCAGTAGTGGTGGGTTGGTTGGCAGGAGCCTTCGGCTTTATTAAGTTGTCGTCTTCATTCACAGTGGTGGGTGGTGAAGTAGCTTTCTGCTTTACTGTTCTGTCTTCGTCTATAGAGGTGGTTGGGGAGGAACTCGCTGTTTTTACTATCCTATTCCCATCTATACAGATGAGGAACTTAGGTCACAATTACTGTCCTCCAGCGACAAACCTCATCAGGTTTTCTGTTATCTATCTCCCTTATGTATTCCTGTACACATACCACACCTCCACCTCCTCCTTCTCCTCCTCCTCTTCCTCCTCCTCCTCCTCCGCCTTCTCCTCCTCTTCCTCATTCCCTATTCCAATCTATCCCATGCCTAAGGGTTAGTCTCCCCACCGTGGGTCCTTCGGGGCCACACCACTGATTGACCTCTGATGACCTTAATTTACCGAGTAAGTGTTACTTAACAGCATCCTCCAAAAAGATAAAAAAAAAAATCCTCGTACCACTCCCCTTTCTCTTGCCTGGTCTTTGCTTTCGCTCATGTGATGGTGGTACGTACGTGTTGGTGACAGACCTGCCAGGTCTCTGCCCGACTCTGGGGACCTTCGCCTCACTGGCCTGCCCTTTTCTCAGGTCGTGTGGACGCGAATGGCTTGGTCGGGGAAGACGTCGGGGTGGTTCGTGTGGGTACGTCCCCGGAGCCAGTGACTTGTGGCCGTGACGGAGGCGATGAAAGAAACAGAAATGGAAGGACGCATGACGCGAGGCTGCCTCACCGTAATCGCATTTCCCATTTGCATGATCTATGAATTCATATCTTAAAATGGTTCGCTGTAGAAAATGATCTTATAGAGACGTAATATTTTCTTCTCTTTCCTTTTTCGCTATTTTATTTGAGGGAGACATTTAATTCCGGCTGCAGTTTAACGATTCTTCATGCACAACTAGAGAACGCATTGCAATGTGGACTTTTTCGGTGATTTCCAGACTTGTGATCAATGATAGTAAAATTCTCTCTCTCTCTCTCTCTCTCTCTCTCTTTCTTTCTGTTTGCCGGTAAGTATTAGCATATGGATGAGTGTATGGACACGGAAGTATGCACAAAATAGCTCAAACCATTTATTAGGACATAAGTACAATATGCCTCTCAAGTTAAGTCAACGCAAATAGAGAAGCACAGACAACTAACAGAAGGACCCCAGAGGAGGACAACAAAGAAGGTACCGGAAGCAAGAGGGTTGAGTTACAGGGATAGGCTGAAGGACGAAAATTTGTCCGCCACTGAAGAGAGAAGAGTAAGGGGTGACCCGATCACAACCATCAAGTTTTTAAAACCCCCTTAGCTGAAGTCAACAATGAACAATGCTTCGGAAGATGCAAGAACAGCCAGAGAAGTTAGCATGAAATTGAGCGAGAAACTTGTTAGAAAATATCAAAAGAAGTATTTCTGTAGTATGAAAGTGGCGAATGAACGGAACAAACCGAATAAAGATTTAAAAAGTTGTATGACGAGAGAGAAAGTCCATGTGATGGAGCATTATGAGAGCAAAGCTACCTCTTCCTACAGTGCAAACAGGGGATTAACCACACGCTCGTAGAACAGTCAACAATCAAAGGTACAAATCCATGTCTCTATTCAATACGACCGTGAACAGACCTGGTAGTCTGGAAGAACCCTTACGCTCTCACTCTCTGCTCAGTCTTCCGTAAACGCAAAGAAAATCTCAATAAACATGTAACTCCACTACTGGGGAAATTCAGAGACCGAACTTATTTCCAGAGTAGGGTTAAAAAGACTCTGTAGACCAGTGATACATGTCCCTCTCATGTAGTGCCCTAAAGTCTTCTGAACGACTGAAGCACAGCTCTCGTACATTTATAATTTCTTACGTCCAGTTAGATGAATACTCAACTAATGTGGATCTTAGGATGTTTGGAATATCAAAACTTATCCTAACTCATTTTCTCTCTCTCTCTCTCTCTCTCTCTCTCTCTGTCTCACACACACACACACACCTCAGGACAAACATGAAAACACAGAAACATATACCTTAACAGTTACAACAAATACAACTACATCTTTTGGCCACTTCTACATTTATTTCCAAATATCTTACCTTCTCTCTTATATGTATGAACCAGCTACATCCCCTATATCGACACCTTGATAATAAAAACCAATAAAAAATATTAATAAAGCAACGAAAATACAGAGTAGGTCAACCAACCAACAAATATTCGAAAATACCGACACACAGAGAGTCAGACATGTTGCCACCTTTAATCTGGTCCGATACAATGCTCGGAATCTATCATATGTATCTACTCACATCGTACTCTATCTTTTAAAAATTGTAAATCATTCGAACCGACTGTTCGGGGGCAAAACTGTGTAAACATCTCGACATTTACAGAACCACGAGAGAACATGATTTCACGGGCAGTTAGATATTTACACTAGCCTGAATCATTGTCCCTGACGCAATAAGTTTAAAACCTCGTAGATTTTTTTTTTCTATTCTTCCTCCATCTCCATTCTCGTTGAATGCGTCCTGATTCACGACGGAAATCTATTTCTAATTTATCTGCAGGGACGAGGAATGAAGTTTTGAGATACGAGGGCGAGTTCTGAAAGGCAAGCAAATTGGGGCAGGTCTGTGGAGGGCAACGGATGGGAAATGTGATCTGTCAGGTGTTCCTCCGCTTGGCGGAACGGACGAGGCCGCCATCTCTCAGGTAGGCTGCCGAAACAGGGCGCCTGCAACTGCAGCGCAGTCGGCGAAGTACCGAGGAGGCGAGAGATATATGACTGTGGAGTTTAGGAGGATCAATGGGGGCAGGAAATGCGGCCATAAAAGAGAGATATGGTATCATGAAGAGAGAGAAAGAGAGAGACAACGAGGCAAAAAGGCTGAGACATTATTTTCGTGTGTAAATACAGTGGTAAAATGATGTAAAAGAAAATATAGGATTGTATGTAAATGAAGTAAGAGAGGATATATTAAACGAAGAAGGCTGAAGCCAAAGTGCTTAAGTAGATAGGGTCTAGATGGGGTGTGTGTGTGTGTGTGTGCGCAGACCGCGAGGTTCGAAGGTCATCCTTAACCAAGTACGAGTTACAGGCAGACCAGAATATTCATGCATTCTCCTCGCGAAAACCCGATCCACACAGACAGCGTCCCTCTACACAAACAATTCCTACTCAGGCTTTCCCCGTCATCCGTGGCTTTCTCTTGCTTTCCCTGTGCATCATCCTTACCTCTTCTTTACACGCCCTTCCTCCACAGCATGGTTCCAATTAACCCACTTCAGGGGCATTACCGTATATATCATTCGCTTTCTGTATCGCTCTCCAATCTACCCTCTTTGAAACCTCTCTCTCTCTCTCTCTCTCTCTCTCTCATTCTCTTTCTCATTTTCAACGTAATCGCCTCGCTCTTACTTTCATCCACACTAGAAGCACGTTTTCATTACTTTAACTGGATACTTGATGACCAATAGATCCTTGCAATTCTTCCATTACATTTCACTGATATCCACTGGTACTAACAACGCACGACCATTCCAGTTTCTCATCTACCATCCAGTTGCTTCATTACCACTTTCTTACAGTCGACACTATGGCAACCATTTGTCTAGAAAAAAAAAAGAGAAAGCATTTGGTTTCATTGTCTGGTCATTATCCAACCACTTCCTTTACAACTTTTTCAAATTTCTTAATCATCTCTATTTTCTATTTTTTTCTTTTTTTTTTTACATTTTCCTGCACATCCTCGCTGACTCCTGTCTGTTTTACCCTCATTTGATATGCGTTAGATCACTATTCAGATATCTTTTCCCTTCATTCCATCATGCTTTCTCATCCCTCTTTGTTCTCTCGCATGCTGCTTTCCGTCCATAGGATATAACTTCTTAATTTCTCAAGCAACTCATTGTCCTTCCCAATCTCTTCCAACAGCGTCTGAAGACGTGCCTTATCACTTCTCATGTTTCCCAGGGCCTTCCCTGCTTTCCTCTCTTGAGAATAACAGCGCCTTGACAGCGCCTATGTTAGCCTGCCTAGTAATCAAGAAGACAGGTGCCTAGCCAACGGCGTTTTCTGCTCATATATGCAATACGAAAAACACAGCTTCATCCTGTTCACTTGTTCCGAAGTTTGACATTGCCGCCACATTAGGTACTGCGAGAAGTTGGCAAAATGTTATGAAAAGTTTTGCAATGTGTGTGTGTGTGTGTGTGTGTGTGTGTGTGTGTGTGTGTGTGTTTGTGTGTGTGTGAAGCTATTTCGATTGGAGAGCTCATGGATGACTAGGCGAGTCTCTGTGCATCTAGAATGAGTCTACAACTGGACCCAAGCTGCTTTAAATGCGTGTATATGACTCTGTAGGAACTAGAATATAAATGTGTCTGGGTAAACTCGTATTTGCATATACGTCAAAGAGAACAAACAAAATTTGTGTGTTGGTTGGGGGGAGAAAAGTTTAGTGGGAGGGCCCAAAGCCAGGGGCTTGCCAGACAACTACAAATTTCAAAACAGGAAAAAAAAAATATATATATAACACGAGAAAAACAAAGGGAGGAAAGACAATTCAAAGGAATCCAAACAGGCACCAGGCCAATGGGGTTTTTCGAAGCTGTTTGCGATAACAGAAGAGACCAGACGCACAAAATTTAGATTAGAAAAAAAAAAGTAGAAAAGCAAAATGTATAACGAGAGAAGAATTTGATGCCCTTAAGCTACGGAGCCACGAATAACGTCGATGTGGGCTTGGAAGCGGCTACTTGTCTCGTTTATCTTAAGCGTATTCATGGCATCGCTTTCAACTGCGTATTTTAGTCTGTAAGTCATTCCATTAAGTTAACAATTCTGCTGTAGAAAATGTACTTTGGCTCACGAAAAAACGCTTGGCTTTGAGCGTGTAACTCATTGCCACACGTGAAGTCATACCGACCACATCTCAAATAGTTGCCTGGATCAGGATTGTCTTAGACTTTTATACAATCTCCAGTACCTGTCTCAAATCACCCACTAAATCATCTTTTCTAGTCTACACAAACTAAAGTTATCTGGACGGCTTTCAACAGTATTTGTTTCACGGACAGGGAGCCATATTCCAAGCTAACCGCTGTACTCATGGCATTCTGTCTCTTTTTCAAGTAGGATTACCAGAACTGAATATCACATATACATGGTGGGAATGTACCAGCGAACTGTAGCCGAATTCGAATATCCTGCTTATGGAACCGAGAACTTTGTCATTTGTTTTTAACTCTGCACAGCTCACTCGGCTTTAGGTCTCCCCGAAGACTAATATACCCGTCTCGTTCTTCGTTTACCTCAACATAATAGAGAGTATGATGCATCTCATTATTCTGCTTACGTGGAAAACTCTGCAATGTATCGATATGATAATCAATTTGCTAAGTGTGAGCTTCTCCATCCAATTCAACTCGTCTTACAGCTGTTGATGTCAGTGCCTTTTGCAGTTTTGCATAGGTTCCGAAACTTGATATCTATCAGCAGAGTCCAATATCAGTGTCATTCATTAATGTGTGTGTGTGAGAGAGAGAGAGAGAGAGAGAGAGAGAGAGAGAGAGAGAGAGAGAGAGAGAGAGAGAGAGAGAG
>JAYMFT010057712.1:0-15026 GCA_038088735.1 Panulirus argus | reverse complement strand
GTGGGGTCATTCAGCCCAGGTCCTACAGGTGGGGTCATTCAGCCCAGGTCCTACAGGTGGGGTCATTCAGCCCAGGTCCTACAGGTGGGGTCATTCAGCCCAGGTACTACAGGTGGGGTCATTCAGCACCAGGTCATACAGGTGGGGTCATTCAACACCAGGTCATACAGGTGAGGTCACGGAACACAATGTCTGCATCACCACAGAAGTGTGAGGTCACCCTTTTAACCCCTGACAGATACCCAGTCACACAGGATGGTCGACCACTCCCACTGAGCGAGAGTGACGGGAAATCACATGTGAGATTCGCTCCCCACTCTATTGAACATCTTCACAATAACCATAAAACAAATTAAACGTCTTCAGAACACCTAATTTCCCCCAGATCTGGACTAGAAAAATGATTCCTTTACCGTCCTCGCTATACAATTCAGAGCTCCACCCTAAACTACGCTTCACCTACCTAAGCATCCATCCCTCTCTAGAGCAAATGCAACAGAGCTGCAAACCACACTAGACAGAGCACCCAGAACAGTCACCGGCTGCTCAGACAAACGTTTTAAGTCTTCATAACGAGAGAAAAAAATCCAAACCAATCTTGTGTCAGTGTTTGGCATTCAGTTCTGTGAACAGCATTCGACCCTTCTCACCCAAACCATAACCAGCGACTTACCTTCAAATACAAATGAAAAGAAAAAAGATATAACAGGCCTACGTTTCAGCAACTTCAGCTCCCAGAACGACCCGACGAGCTTTGTTGAACAGATGCCCTCCCCACAAGATATGCTCTCATCTGAAACTGCCCTACCCAAGTCATGTACGAGTTACACTTGCTTTCTGGACGCCAGCCATCTATCCGCCTTTACAAACACCTTTTCATCACACACACACACACACACACACACACACACACACACACACACATAAGATGCAACTGCCCCATGCTGAAAGGAACTGGTGGGAGTGAGTGAGTGTGGAAAGGTTGACGAGAAGGTATGCGCCAGAAGAGGCAGACCGAATTGGATATGGAGGGATGTATTGAATAAGGTCTTGAGTGCTCGGCGCCTAGACATAAAAGAGGATTTAAAGAGTGCACGGGATAGAGTGAATTGGAGTAATGCGGTTTACGGGGGCGACGCGACGTGCTGTCGTTGGAGACTGAACCAGGGCATGTGAAGCGTCCAGGGTAAACCACGGAAAGGTCTGTGGGGGCCTGGACGTGGAGAGGGAGCTGTGGTTTCAGTGTTTTACACGAGAGAGCTAGAGAATGGATGTGAGCGAATACGGCTATTCCTCCTCCTGTTCCTGCCGCTACCTCGATAACGGGAGAAACGGCGAATAATTGTAAAGAAAAAAAAACTCCGTTTACCAGAGTTTGCACAACGAGTGGAAGTTTACCTCTGGCGAGACTGTATCATCGTCAGTTGACGAAAGAGAACATAGTCGAAGAACATCTCGCTTCAAGGGAGTCCACCATCCTGCCCCTGAATGTATAGCAACCATAGAACTGCAGAACCCCCTCCCCCCCTACAAAAAAATGGAGTCCTGGGGTAATAATAATAATTATTATTATTATAATCATTATTATTATTATTATTATTATTATTATTGTTGTTATTGTTATCGTAATAATGCATTACAAAGACCCCTTCTGTTAGGCTCGTGCAGTGTGGAGGCAGCGCTCCTCGCAGGAGCAGGGAAATGATGTGGACTCATTTGGAGTAATAAGGCCCCTAACGAAACTGCACTCCTTTCCATCCACTGACGACTGTACCGCCTCGCCAAAGGTGACTAGTCACTCGCTGGGTAACCTCATGCAGGCGGAGTCTGGCAACATCATTATATATATATATATATATATATATATATATATATATATATATATATATATATACACACACATATATATGGGAGCAGGGGACTGGAAATCCTCCCCTCCAGTTTCTGCTTTTCCAAAAGACAACAGAGAAGGGCCAAGTGAGGATTTTCCCTCTAAGGCTCAGTCTTCTGTTCTTAACGCTACCTCGCTAATGCGGGAAAAGGCGAATACGTATGAAAAAAAAAATAGTAACACCATCACATCTATGATCTACTTCTTATATCCTTCACTATAAATACCCTGGCAATTAAGGACATAACAGTCTATGTAACATATCCATGTTCCAGAGATACGTTTTCAGCAAATCTCTGACACTTCAGTAAACTTACACCGTACTTGTCTAAACTGTACAACTGCCAATGTTCCAACATTTTGCACTCTCCGTAACCACCCATAAAATATTACACATCGAATTACAGTCTTCAGTCTAAAGGGGTAATACAAACACAACGCTCCTGCATAATAGGCTACCAGAGGTGCTACTCGTGAGGACGAGAGTGCTGGCCTTACTTACCACGAGTTCCCGGCGTATTCCCCTTCAATGCAGCATAAGGAAGAGTTATTTTGTTACACATGAGGCACCGCACACTGACTACACAGTAACTTGGCAACTACCTTAACCCCCAGGCTGCAAATGTTTAAATTCTTTATTTTTTATCAAGGCGACACCTACTTATCAATCAAGTCATAAAGGTAACTAAACACTCTAGTTAAAATTACAAATTTGGAGAATCTACCGACAGAAAAATGCAATTTTTAATATTAAACTTATTATCTTTCTGATCATGCATAGTTAACGGTAACTGTGTCACATACAATGAAAGATAACGTTCACCCCAATAATATACTGCACGACTGAACTTCCTGATTTCAATTACTATTCTAAATACAGTTGATATGATTCACATGGAGACCATGTCGACTTACATTTCAGTTACGTCTTCCATCCTTTAAGTTATGCTGAATGACTTGCAGGGTGGACTCACACAGTTCTGCTAAAAACCTTGTGGATGGAGAGGAGAGGCCGTACAACTGAATGTCAGAATTAGACAGCTTGAAGGTTTAAAGTTTACATGAAGCAAACCTACTGCGTCCGATGAGGTTATGAACCTGTATCAACGAATGTGCGATACCGTTAACACTCGCGAAACTGAAGCCTCAACCAGCAATGTGGCGCTGTAAGACTCGCGAGTCTTGAAGCCTCAACCAGCAACGTGGAGCCGAAAGACTCGCAAGTCTGAAGCCTTGACCGAGCTTCGGGGTCTGGATGGAATGGCACCCCGTCCTCCCCGAGCCTTGGTACCGCCACCAGCCGCGCCACACACACCACTGACACCCTCGCATACTGACTCCACCATCGCTCAGCCCAACCTCTCCAACTCTTCCTCCTTTATCCTCTCCCAAACTCTCTCCCTCCTAGTTTTTCTCTTCTCTCGCTCTCACTCCATATGTTCCGCTCTTCACAGCTGGCCTCACTATATAATCTCTCCTGGCATCTTTTAAAAGAAAAAGAAAAGCTCTAAACTGAAATATATAAGGGACGGAAAGGAAATCATTGGTGGTCTTGTGGTAACACTGCGGGAGTTGCTTCTCTGTGTCGAACCTCCTGGCGACACAGTGATGTAACTACCCTTGTGAGAACTCATCCCTATTTCAGTGAGTAAGCACAATGACTTTATCATACGATGTTACTTCGTTAGAATAAAACACAAAGCTCAAGCAGATGAACTATTTATCTCTAGTTTTCAAATGGTTGATATAGATGCCTCACACAAGATAAATATTTTATGGGTGGTTACGGAGAGTGCAGAATGTTGGAACATTGGCAGTTGTACAGTTTAGACAAGTACGGTGTAAGTTTACTGAAGTGTCAGTGATTTGCTGAAAACGTATCTCTGGAACATAATAACTTATCTACATAAACCCGGCATACTGGTGGCGGGTGTTGTCCCCAAGGAGGCTTGGCTCACCTCCTTACAAGCTCATTCCTCTATTAAAGAATAAAATATTAAAACTGAACTACAAACCACACCCTCCATTGTCCTTCCACACCATCTACTGTTCTTCTACGCCCTTAACTTTTCTTCCGTATCCTTCGCTGCTCTCCCACACCTTTCACTGCCTCCCTTAATTTCCAGTATCATCCTCAAACACCCATTTACTAACTTTTAAACCATCTACACATCCTCACACTCGTTCAATTCTCCCCACTCTAATACTGCCTCACCACACTTTATCTTCTAGTGTTCTTTTAAATTTTCGCTTCTTTCAGGCTCTTTCACTATCTCCCACTATCTTTATATCTCCCCCCCTCCCATCTTTCCAGTCTCCGAAACCCTTGTGTCCCTTCACAGCAGTTCTCCATACGTTACCCTATATCCAGTATTGTTTTCCTATCTTCCTCCCTCACAATGTCTCTTCACACTCTTCAGTCTGTTCCACACAACTCGCATCTACACTCCACTATGGCATAACAAAGATAAAAGAAAATGTTTTCTAATTCTTCGTGCTTCTATACTCCTACAAAGCAGCCAGTCAGCTACGCTGCACAAAAGACTACCTTGACTTACACAATCAAATATGTATCTTTATGAAAGGGTCCGATGAATGTCAACATTAAGGCTGGTGAACGAGACCGGGACGAGCATTTCCAAATAATTAGTGTGGCTTCTCTTTTACCACCGAAATGTAAAATTAATACGTTCCCTAATAGCTGTGTGAAAAGAGTATATTCAACATTGCATACAATGTTCTACGCATTAAAGAGATATGTGTGGTGGCGACCTAAGGCGATAAGATGCCAGATAGGGATACAAAAAAATCACAAGAAGTGAGATTATGACATACAGTATACGAATACCTTATTCATTTGCAATCGTCATTTTTACGTAAAAGAACTGTTGCATGCATCGGATCCTAATATGATACATGATATTTTCTTTCTCCGTGTTCGAAACAAGCTTCGAAACATGTGATCTGCTAAACAACTTAGTGCTAACTGCACGAATGAGAAACTGCACAACACGCCGTTATTCAAACAGTTGATATTTGTGGATTCGTATAGTTTGTCACTGTTAACAGTTTAGCTATTGTTACGGTAAACTACTAGAGTAGTTTACCATTACTTTCTGACGTGGTCTTGTCATTCATGGAAACGTCATAGCCTAGGCCCGGATCTGAATACCATAAAAGCAAGGAGGGGCCGGAGACATCAAATACTAATATAATGAAAACTGAAAGCCCAATGATGTCTATCTTAAATAAATAAATAAACTCGTACATCCAATATTATTACATGCATTTACTGCAACAAATATACATCCAGCATGAAGTCTGGCAACCACGCAGAATATTGGCGTCTAATCCCTCAATTATTAATTTCAGTTCATTTCCATTTCGTTTCACGTCTGTATAATCACCCAGATACTTTTGACAACATAACTCTCCAGAATGTTATCTAAATTTTTTTTATTACATAAATGACAATGATTATATAATGCATGACTTAAACATGTTTCCAGTTTCGTTAAACGATGTATTCAGCGTATGGTTACGCATGGATTATCTATTACTATAATCCATTGTCTTCATCCTCACTGAACTGAACCGTGTTGACAACATGCAAAGAAACATATGACGAATGACATGAAAATGTCACAAGTACTCCATATCTCACCATATTGAAAAAAGCGGGGCTACCAATGTGTGGCACAAATCCCTACAACACTAATTCTATGAAATAACATCGACTGTTGCGTCTTTTGTCAAGCACAAAACCGTAGTGATACTTTTCTTGAGTGTGTACCACCACCATCTTCTCTTCCACATTTCAGTCTCCCTCACACTATACCCCTAAACATGCTGAAATGTTCTTAAGTCTTCCCAACCCTCCATTTAGCTCCCTAGTCAGTCACTGTTACCTTGATCCTGAACATGGCCTCCAACATCAGCACGGGGTCGGAAACCCACGACTTTTTAAGGGAACTCGTGCGGCTCCCAGCCTTTATCCAGATAATAAAAAAATCTATTTACTGAACGTCTGAATTTTCAAAATCCCGCTAATAAGACTCGCATGAAAACAACAAACGTAATATTTCTAACATCTGACGGTTCCCTATCAGTATGCGTAAAGATTCACATTTCTTATACAGTCCTGATTGCAATCGACTTTTGAAGCGAGTGATTTGCTTGTCTTTCAGCGCAGTTCATTTTGTACGGTTCAGACTCATATTAGCAGATCGGCATAAATACTACGCAAAACATTGTCTACGCTATGTAGTTAATCAATGGATAACATTTCACTGGGCACTTCTAGCATTAAAAACGCAAAACACTAGTGGGAACTTATTTCCTAAATGGAATACAGTCGTCTTTTCCTTTTATGAAAATTCTATTTGAGAAAATAAAGGAGGAAAGGAACATTAATGAATAACTACAAAGATAAGCGCAAGCAACAAATTAGAGAAGGACACAGGAGGACTTCCCTCTATGCAGTTGTGTATAAGCCGCTCGTTTCATTTGTTTAAAGATATTTATCAACCCAGTGCTGCCCTTGGTTAGAAAAAAAATGCTTACTTAGTATAATCCTTCAATAAGCAAACGTTTAAAGTTACATCAAAACATAAATAACAGGGAGAAAAAGATGGGAAGCGAAGAACAATAGCGTTTGCCTCCCGCCCTAGTCAAGATCAATGTCCCAGATCCCAGTCAAAATTCACGTTCTTTCAAGAAACAACCAAGCAGTGGAAAACCACACAAAGAATTTACGCTAAAATATATATGGTATCAGAGATGGTGAGTAAATAGTAAAGGAAAATATATGGATTTAAATAAAAAAGGTTCAAAATATGTGGACAGAATCTTTTGCAAATTTATGAAAAAAAATGTACATAAAAAATACATTCTAAAATAGCTTCTTAACAAGAAACACAATACTTTCGCTAAAAAGTATCCCTTTGAAATCTCAAAATGGCGACACGGGAACTTAAGTACAGGGCACAGCAAAGTAGGTCCATACTCGGTAAACAAAGTACTACACCTGTTGCTAGTTTTGAGGTTCAGTAAATCATGAGATCGTGATGAAGCAAGGAAAGCCACACAAGACTATTCATAAACCAGATCAACTGCACAGTGATTTCTTTATTCATCTCAAAACAACCGTACTGTGGTTTCAAAAACAAAAATGAAACTTCAGAAAATGAAAGACATGCCGTTGTCTGTCAAGACGGTAAGCAAGAGAGCTGTAACAATGTCTACAGATATCACCAGTCAACAGATTAGTACAATGATTCTGCCGTGAAACGTTGCCCTTCTCGGCACCCAAGATGAGCTTATCAAGTTGCAACCCCTGAAAAGTCAAACTATGTCACATGAGGTTGCATCGAGTGGGCCTAGCACACAGGATTTGTTTCTTTGTTGCAAGGACGAGCACTCAAAAAATTTCTTTTTTTGTTGCAATAAGAGCCAGATCATGATGTGATATCCCTATTCATCAACAAATACTCTATGCACAGCTATTTCCATCAAAAGTCACAAATGTGGTGACCTTTGCATAGAAGACCCTCCATAAGACTAAGGATGCAAACTTCTTGTAAACGTCAACCGTCAGTTGTCAAACATTCTCATATAAAAAGTACAATGACTTTCCAGCAGACCAGTGCAATGAGGTTTAGAGACCTGTTTGGAAGGCTTGACAACAACTATGAAAGACATTAGCTCTCATTATTCAAGCTTACAAATCCTCAGTGGCTACAAAATTTTCATTTCATGATTAACATTACTTCACAATCAAATATCTTCAACATTAAACTATATGGTGGGAATAACAGCTCTAGGTCTTTCTAGAAGCGATGTCTCTTGTTCGAGAGCTACCATAGTTTGCCAGAGACTATGAAGCATATTTGCTGATCAGTTTTCCACGACTGATACAATACTACAAGCCTGACACTGACAACCTACTTCTCAAAATGCAGGAAATCTTTGGGGGATGTTTTTAGGAATCTACAAGGGAAAAGTGGTCTTTGCAATTTGTGTTGAAACCTCTATAAGAAGACGATTCTTCACTCAACTTCTCAGCACTTACAAGAGAGGACTTAGAAGAAACTTGAATTGGTAATTTTATATAACAAAAAAGAGATTTCAGACTCTAAAGGCCTGCAGATTTCAGACTCTAAAGGCCTGCTAGCAGAGCTTGAAATCAGAGAAATCATCCTAGTACTTTAAACAGATGAAAGGAAGTACATGATATTAAAAACGAGATCAAATTGTGTTTGAAGTGTGGAATTCATTACTGTACACCTAAACTAAACACTGCTATATCTATTTAGCATTCTTTCCATCTTCCTCTTCACTTACTTGCAAAATTAAATTGTTCATAGTATTTTGAAGCACTTTCAAATATGCGATTTGAGAAACCAACAAAATGCAAGGCTTCCTACAGTTATGCCTCAAACTAAAAATGACAATCTTTTCTTCAAACAGTAGACCTTCCATAGAACCTTGAGAGCAAAAATCGTATCAAATCTGTCGGAGTTGATTTTTTTCTTGAATAGTTCAGAAAATGAAAACTTCACAGACTGTTCCAATAATATGAACTCATTCTAGCAATATAAAGGATGATGGTTGTTTTGAAACTTACCATTAGTATGTCTGGGAGATAAAAAACGAAGGCCTTTTCATCACCAAGTTCATATTAATAGTTTGTGTTATGAAGATAATACTTCAAACATATTTTCAGGTAGTAGGTGGTGCCCACTGCTGCTAATAGTAGTGAATGACAGTCACCCAACGATCAAGGCAGTACTACCCCCTGGATTTCAAAAGGGTTGGTGGTTGCAGCTCTGGGAGCAGGCACTGATGCTTCTGTTAATAATACCATTCAGGCTCAGAACACTTTTCTTCCCATAACTCATACTGATACCTCAACAAAGCTGACTGGAATAACTTACAAAATACTATTCTGACTTTCCTTAGGTGAATCAATATCTTGTATGTGGTGATGCTTCCGTCTCCACCAAACGCAATGTAGAAGTTATTGTTGAGGGAATGGAAGCGTTTATCCCAATTTCCTGTTGCAAGGCCATTCAGATACGGGACTAGGCATATTGGGTTTCGGGAACCTTTCCTTTCTCTGACCTCTATTCAGCATCTAAGACTTCCTACAATCATCGAAAGTGCATTACCCATGAGGCAAAGCATTCCTTTATTCAAAAGAAGTGCAATAACCTCCTCAACATCCACTGATAGGTCTTTCTAGTCTTAAGCCAAGGGGATAGCTTACATCTGTCACTCTACCTTTCCTTCACTTTTCTGTGCCAACTGTATTGTAGCTGTCTCTTCCATATACAAAATTAACTCTCTTTGGCTACTGTTTTTCCTCTAACTCCACCTTGGATGACTCTCACATTCCATGACGCCCTGATGCTCCTCTTATAATCCAATGCCCCTTCCCTGTTATCTTTTTAGGAACTATACGAAAAAAGCTTCTCTCAAGATAAAAGCCATGCTTAGGGTCCTGTTGGCATCCACCATTAACTGAAAGAGTGTGCCTCTGCATTTGCACCTGTGCTTGCTCGTGTGTTCCGTTTCTGTTTATAAATCAGAACCTTTCCTTCATCTTGGAAGCAAGTGTTGGAGCACCCCGTCCCAAAAAATGGTGATCGTCCTCTTGCTTTGACATCTACCATTTCTGAAGTCTTTGTATCCCTCCTCAACTCCCAAACCCTTTGACATCTTGAATTTCACAGTCAACTCTTTAATCACCAGTATGGCTTCTGCAAGGCAAAATCCACTGGTGATATTCTTTCCTATCTTACTAATGTCTGGTCACCATCCCTAAAAGATTTTTGGGAAACGTATGTAGTTGCCCTTGAAACAACCAAAGCTTTTGACAGACTGGGGTATTATCTCCAAGCTCCCATCTTTTGGATTTCCTCCTTCACTTCGCTCCCTCCTATCTACATTCCTCTCTGGGCTATCTATATCTCTGGCTGTTGATGGATCAGCCTTTCCCCCTTCTTCCATCAACAGAGGTGTCCCTAACAGTTCTGTCCTGTCACCAACACTTTTTCTCCTTTTGATCAATGATTTCATTTCTCCTAAATACAACCACATGCATTCATATGCTGCCAACTCAAAACTGCATTCCTCCACATCTTTCAATTCTTCTCCTTTTCTCACTGTATCTGCATCTAGTCTCGACACATTCATCATTAAACTCCAAACTTGGACGAAATCTGGTTAACTTTAATGCCACCAAGACCCAGTTTCTGCCCATCTGTTTATCAAATATTCCCTAAACCTTTCCTCTCTCCTTTGGCGGTTCTGTAATTCCATCTCATCACTAAATGAACACAGTTGGTATTACTGTAACATCCACTCAGTCTTGGAAACCTAACATTACATGAATAGCTAAGTCAGCCTCTATGAAGCTGGGAGTCCTGTGTAGATGTTGAAATTTCTCTTCTGAACAGTTTGCTTCGTTCATACTAAGGGCTGATCCATCTTTGTATGGAATACTGCTCTCATGTCTGGGGTGGTTCTAGCTCTGCAACCTTACTTGACAGCGTCGAGTCGAAAATGGTCCATCTTATCAACTCTCCCAAGCTTACTTCAATTCTTGACTCACTTGTTCTATGCTGCAATGTTGGTTCACTTTCCTTCTACAGGTATTACTTTGGTCTTTGCTCTCAAGAGCTGGCTGCTTATGTGCCCCCACCATTTAGTAAACCACGCAATACTCGACAAGCTGCTGAACCACATGATTACTGTGTGGCCAATGGGAAATCAAAGGTGGGTCTCTTGGATAACTGTTTCTTTTCCTCGGTCTCGAAGCTTTGCAACTCTTCATCCTTACTTGTCTTATCCAATAACTATGAATGGCATTTTTTAAAAAGCAGGTGTTTCACTTCCTCCAAAATTTGTAAATACTTTCCCTTGTCACTTCTTTTTCCCATAATTAACCTCTGTATATTTCAATCAAGGACCAACCTGATGGGGACTTTCATCTGTGAGTGTAACCTTTAACATAAAAAAAAATCAAATGTGGGGTGCTGGCATTCAACCCCCATCCCACACTCTCTTTTTCCTCATACACAACATTTAACAAAATGTAATACACACACATCTTCATATCTTTTTCTACTTTCTTACTTTGCAACTTGAAACTCATGGCAGCGCAAATAAAACAGAACTCTTTGGCGCCGATTCAGAGCAGTGTCTACGGCCAAGAGGGTTTGGACAGACCCAAATTACCACTTGATCGCCATCATGCGACTGGGATTCTACCTCCTTCCATTGCAACAACTCATAGTCTTGGCTCTTCTACCCACTTCTGCAACATTCGCAGTCTTAATTCCAACTTTCCTTTTGTTGAAATCTGATGTCCAACGCTACTTCTCCTGTGTGATACCAGATCTCCAGCTATGATCTCTTACCACTGTTTCTGCTCCATGGGTGGAGTTTGTGCTTTTTGTGATTACTGTAATACAAAAACTCCTACTGCTAGCCTCCTAGAACTTGAGTCTACTTACTTTGATGCCATATGGCTCAAAATCTCTCTACCTCCTATTAAATCACTTTTGTTTTGATTATTCCCCCCTAATTCATCCAACTATGTATAACTCTTTTACTTCTGGCCACAAATCTCTGCTCTCTTGTCATTCATGCACTAAAGGCCTCTATGCAAGGGATTTCAACGTACAACACAAGGACAGGTTAGGCTCTAAACACGACGATCCTAGTAGAGCTAAGGAATCTTCTTTTTCTCTCCTTAATGATCTGAAGCAATCAATTAAACCCCCTACGTTGATCAACCTCCCAACTGTCATGACCACTCTTCTAACACACTTGACTTTTTTTTTTCACCTCTATGTATACACCACTTTTGCCCCTTTAGGGTCATCTGACCATAATCTTATTTCATTACTTCTAATTAGGCATGCCCATCCTCTTTTTCCCACCCCCTCGAAATGCCAACTTTAGCACTTTGGGAAAGCTTAATGGTTAAACCTGCACAGCTTCTTCATTGACTTTCCTTGAGATGGGTACTGTTTCTCTGGTCAAGATGCCTAGCGTTGTGCTGAGTGCATAGCATAACAGTTATCTTCGCTGAGATAGAGGCCTACACCTTATCTTCTAAATTTCATTCTCCTTATTAATGTTATGATCACTCCTTCTTGAATGCCTGTCACATCAGGGATGCCGCATACTAGACCATGAAATTCTTCCCTTCCCAGACCCCCAATCTGATTTCATTTCAGCTCGGAATCATTGCTAAGCTATTTTTCGATGAGCCAAGTGCACCTTCATGAAGAAAAAGAAAGTATGCTGAACTGACTTGCTTTTCTACTAACAAATCTGTTTGGTCCTTAAAGAAAAGCATCTCCATCAACTTCTGTAATAAAAAATTTCCTCTTCTTTTCTTACGTGATCAGTCTGTTGCTAACACTCCAACTGATAAAGCCACTCTATTTGACACTTTTGTTTTCCTCTAACTCAACTTTGGAAGATTCAGATTCTACTTGTCATCCCTATCTCCTTCCAGTGAACCTGTGCTATCTCCTACAATCTCCTCATGCAAAGTCTTCCAGATGCTCAAACAGATCCAGTTCGACAAGGCGTATGGCTCAAATTGCACACCTCATGTTCTAAGGAAATGTGCCTCTGAGCTAGCACAAATTCTTGCTCACATATTTTGCCTCAGTCTGAAAACCAAGTCTTTACCTTCTGCTTGGAAGCATGCCTTTGTGCAGCCCATCCCTAAGAAAGGAGACCACTTTAACCCCTCCATATATTGCCACATTGGTCTCACTTGTGCTAAATTGAAAATCTTTGAAACTTTCCTAACCTCTCAATTTCTATAACATTTAGAATCCCATTCCCTTCTCTCTGATCACCAGTAAGGATGATCTATGTGACTCGCCTCTGGTTCATTTCTCTCAGGGATTTTGGTGAAACTTTTGAAATTCTGTCATAGCCCTCAACATTTGCAAAGCAACTGACATTATGTGGCATGAATCTTTACCTTCTAAACAACCTTCCTTTGGTTTCACTGTTTCTCTCTGTTCTCTAATGCATAGTTTTCTTTCAGGCCATTCCATCACAGTAGTCGTCAATACAACAACTTCCCCCTCCTATCTTATCAACGGTGGTGTACCTCAGGGTTCAGTTCTATCACCTAATCTCTTCTTCCCTCAATGAATGATCTCTTTTCTAGTTCTATCCCTTTTCACTCCTATGCTGCTGATTCCACTTTACATATATCAACTCACTCTTCCTCCCTCCCTTCCTTAAATATTCGTTCACTTTCTTGTACAGACCATACTCCCTCTCTTAACTCTGACTTGTCTAATATTTCGGATTAGGGTAGCAGTAACTTAATACCACTAAAATGCAATTTCTCCCTATATCTTTTCCTAAGAATCATATGTTTCCTCCTGTTCGATTTCAAAACACCACAATTCATCCTTGTTATAAATATAAACATACTGGGCATAGCCATCTCCTCCATTATATCTAAGAAACCTTATGTAACTAACATCACAAAGTCTGCATCCCAAAAAGTGCCAATGATGATTTTTATGTGAGCAGCTGTTTCAAATCTACAGGGATTTTATTCACCTAAGTAAGGAATACTGCTCACATATCTGGGGGGTGTTCACCCTCTAACTCTTTATTAAGTAGAGTGGAATCAAAACCTTTCTATCTCATTTATTTTCCTGGCATCATCTCTTTCAACCTTCCATTTCCATACTCCGCAATGTTGTTACTGTCTCTGTGTAGCACACATTAGGCAGCTGCTTCCCAAAACTAATGTGAGAAGACTACCCACTCAAGGATTGGCTTTTATGATACCTTATTCTTTCCTCAAATGGCTAAACTATGAAATTCTCTTGCTGCTGTCTTTCTCTCTTTATATAATCTCTCTTCTTTTAAAAGTCAGGTCTATAAACACTTGTGGAGCTCTGATTAATTTCTACTGTCTCTAACATTTTTTATTCACCCAAGATGGTTTGATTGGGACATATTTGTCCGTGCCATATTAATCACTTAAAAAAAAAGGTATTAAGTATCAAATATCTGATTACATAAAAAATCTGAAAAAACATCAGAATTTTTTATGAGCTATAAGGGTTGTATGACACAACACTATCTAATAATCAACATTTCATATTTGCATGTACTTTGGAGACACCAAGTATGGTGCTGATTTGAAAGAAAATAAAGGCTCTCGTTCTCTGGGATGCTAAACCCTAACCAAGATCAAAATCACCCCCAAAAAAAATTCATCATTTTCTGCTTTAATTTAAACACCTTAAGATTCTTATTTCCAAAGAGATAAAATTGACTGTCACATTAATTTGACCAATGCTATCTATGCACAACAGATCTTCCAGAGGTCCACCCATTAAGTGTGGGACATAACTATCAGAGCTTTTAAAAGTATGTTAATGGGATTCATATGGTAACAAAAAGGTTGTCAGTGGCAGTGAGAATATTAACAATAAAGAGGTAAACAACCTGTCATTATCTGCTGGCAACAGTAACCACATCTCAAGCTCCATTACTCATTTTACAGTTTATATACTGCTCATGATGTGAAAAAAGGACCACATTAGAGTAGCAGTGGATCAATAAATTTAAAAATACTATACAGGAAAGTATACTATATCTTTTGTGAAGGCATACAACAGTTACAGTAACCATAATAACAATATGTGATGTTCAGAAATTTACTGTATAAATGTCCCTTCATGCCTCCTTGACCACCACCTGGAACCATTTTGGACACATGCAGACTGCTCACAATAGTACTTGAAATAATACCTACATAAAAGAAAGAGAACAAGTAGCATTATGGCAGATGGAAAGGAATGGTTGAACAGGTAATAACAGGAAAGATATTACAGCAAATTCCACTCTGAGAGAAAGAAGAACCAGCCCAGATAATATGAGTAGTACTCTACATTGGTGCGATTGGAATGCCAGTCTACATGGGAAGCTGCTCAGAAAAATAACTGTGGCTTCTTTAAAAAAAGAAAGAAAAAATCACATACATATATATATTTATTTATATATATTATCCCTGGGGATAGGGGAGAAAGAATACTTCCCACGTATTCCCTGCGTGTCGTAAGAGGCGACTAAA
>JAYMFT010057701.1:0-15027 GCA_038088735.1 Panulirus argus | reverse complement strand
CACATATTACACATCTACCTAAATGAGCCCATTACACCCAGAGTTACACATGGGGCCGATCTGTGTCAGAAATGGCACACCCGAGAGCGGGCTGGCATTAGCGATTGTGTAGAGTGAAGCCCGAAGCTTCTCTTAACTTGCACTGTACCTACTTTCCAAACCAAGTTTGGTTTGAGTTACTTTGGTGAATAGGGTGTTATCGTATTCGCTGTCATTTACACAGTGTGTTCTGTACGTAACGCTCTGCCAATCGTCTACGTTTATAACATAGGATTACAATCCCTGTATTTGTACTTGCTCTTTTATTCTAATCTTTACATTTCGCAAGTTCTCCTGTAAACAGAAAACGAAGTATTTATCGGTGAAATTCACCAAAAAGATGTTACCTTGTCATATGATTTTTTTGAACATTTGCCTTTTAGTATTTTATGAATTATATTAAATAAAATGCTCTGCTTTGTAATTTTGTTTTTTTGTTAAAGATGATAAACTGAAGGCAAGTAGAATATTTCTTTGCATAAAATGTATCTTAGTAAGTGTTCTTTGAATTTTTACAAAATATTGGTTAAATCACTTTGTTACTTGGAGTTTACCTGGATTATATTTGCACGCCTTAAGGCAGAACACCTAAGAAAATTGTTGGACGCACGTGTGTTATATTTTTCGCACCGTTGGTGTTCCGCAGGTAAGCTGTTCTCCTCAGGCTTTTTATTTGCCAGTGGGTGGGTTCATCACCATCTGTATCGTGGTGAGGAATCTGCCTTAGCTAGTGACCCGCCCGCGGTTGCCTCAAGTGACGATGCCCTCCGTGGCAGTGTATCGTTGACAGTCCCGTCCCGTTCCTCCTGTTGAGTGAGCCGCCCTCCCCCTATCCTCATGCTTATAAAGCTAGCCTACAGTCTGATCTCTCATGGACGGATGGTGACCATCCGGTGACGCTTGTTTACCAAAGGCGTCCTAGCTACGTCACTTCCTTGTTTATCAACCGATTGTTCTATATCTCATTCTTGTATCTCCCCTGATGATGTGATCATTACACAAAAGTGCATTTGAGAACTTATCGTGTTTCACTCTCTTGTGGAATTTAAGCATATACTAGATCACGCGCACCACTGTGACCTCTTGCAAATATATATGTCATTTTTTGATGAGGCTGCCACGGTGGAATCCTTGGGTTCCCTTTCCTGACGTGGCCTATTGTTCATTCCGAATGTTCAACTGGATTTATATTTTGTTTTTGAATGATACAAGGTGAGTTGTACTCTACATTCAGACCATCTGTCTTTCCTAAACACTTCCTGAAGTTTATGACTAATCTCACAGTTAATCACAAGACATCGTTGCATCTATCACACATATACGTGCAGTACATAGCACACGCACACACACACACACACACACACACACACACACACACACACACCCGACTTGTGCCAGTAATGGCACACCCGAGAACGGGCTGTCATTGACAGGAGCCCGTGGAAAGCTCAGTCTTGGCGACTCCTTGCTTAAACACACATTTAGAAGTAGAGACATGGAACATATATGCAAAATTAAGAGACGGGGCCACACGAGTGTAAAACTTTCCCCGTAACACACAAATAGTAATCAGACACTGACGTTGCATCTGTGAATGTAAAAACATAACTCGGTTTACATATAATTGTCCAAAATCAGAATTCGGTGTAAACCAGGTAATGCTACCATCCTAACGGAAGCCGCCTCATATTTGATCTCACTTGGACTGGGCTTTGCAAAATGCTTCTCGGAAGCTGCTGTGGAAGTCCATAGTAGTAATTCGAACAAGAAATCATTACTCGTTGCTCTAGTATACCTCGGTAATATCATTTCGACTGCCGCATACTCTTTTGAACTTGTTTGATTTCGTAGAGTGTACCATGAACACCGCTGTATGTACATAGAAAACGAGAATTTTTCTGGGAAAAATTGTCAAAGTAGTGATATATATGTATTCTTAGTGTAGCCTTTAGGGTTCACTAATTATTAATAATACTTGTAAGATTAAATGCCTAGAATATTTTTGCTTTTATTTAACAGAGATGATGTAACATTTTTAACAACTTAATGAAACTTTAAAATATTGAATTGTGAACTGAATTACTATTATTATGTATATATATAAATATAAACGCTACCGTTTTCCACCGTCTTAAAGCTCTTGTCAAGTGCAGAAAAATAATTTTGAAGAAGTTACCCCGTGCAAGTTGCTCGGTGTAGCTTTGAACGGATTGATTTATACCGATCATTAGTGTTCCTATGGACCGCCACATATGAAGTGTTGAAGGATTTGAAGGATCTCTGGGTGTTCAGTGATAGGAAAATCAGGAAAGCTTTTGAGCTTTTCTTGCATAATCCTGGGCATTATGCTTCTGTGAGCTTCATTTTATCAGAGATAAAGTGCGTTTTGTCCTTTGTAAATTTACAAACCGAAAAATTTGTTACTTCACAAGACAAATTAGTTTGGACAAACACGATTTTTGAGTCAAAAACCCTTCGGTAGTCTCAGGTATTATAAATGATAGTCAATGTTAAGCATGTCAGTTATTGCTAGTTCTTACTCATGTTTCTGTTACTCTCCCTTGCTCGTAAGAGTACGAGAAAGGCGTTGATTCCTTTGGTGTTAGTTGGGGAAACCAGTTACAGCAGTATGAAGGTAGCAGGAAAAGAAAGGTAAAAGTTTTGGAGACGTAATGCAGTGTTTAGTGCTAACGGTAGTAAAACGAAATATCAAGAAAATTTTTGCATTCTTCATTTATGTCAGTGGATCCATGAAGTAGATTTTCCCAGTTGGGAGTTAAAAGGACCTGGATAGAGAGTAAATCTTTGAGAAGGGTAGTAGTAGTAGTAGTAGTATCCCAGAGACAGGGGAAGAATACTACCGTCGTATCCCCTGCGTGTCTTGGAAGACGACAGCAAGAGGCGGGGAAGCAGGGTGAGGGCTGTAATTCCAACTCTTCTGTTGATATCACCAGTTTCTAAAAGCTTTATAAGAAACAGGGATATAAGTGGTGGGGGTTATGCATATCGGGGGAATGTGTGGAAAACAAATAGAAGCTATGTAAACTTTGCTCAACCAGAGCCCTACATTCATTGAGTGAGAGTGTAGTTCTAATTTTTTTCGAACAGTTAAGGCAAGTGTTCAGTATTTTTCGATCGATGGTTGATAAATAACGTTGACGCCTTCTGTGACCCTATCAATCTACCAAGCAATGGAGATTTATTTTGATTATCATTATTTTCGATGAAATATCCCAGACATGATGCCAGCTGATGTCAAGAAACAGACCATAGAAAGAGCGGACATTTCCACAAGTGCCTAATCCCCCCGCTAACAGCCATTCATCCCAATTTCAAGCGGACCACGTTAATGCTGGTGAATTTTGATATCATACACAACTCTCACATTATCCTTAAAGCGCCACTCAGTCGGTGTCATCCGACCTGTGCCAGTAGTGGCACACCTAAGCACGGGCTGTTACTGACAGGAGCCCGTGTCTGAGTTGATCATGGCGAAACTTTACACACTTTACGCACGCACTGGTACGGGAGGTTAGGTAAGGTTTTCTTAGACTCTCTTGAGTTTTAAAACATCGCTGTAACATTTACATGAATCAACCGTGCATTTTTCAAGATATTCATAATCCCCATATCATAGAATTCAATATAATGATCCAAATCTTGCTTCGCAGCTTTTATTGTGCTTACTAAACTTTCCCCACCGCATAGCGAAATCTTATTGGTCAATGTTAGGTTCGATGCGTAGTTAAACTGGTATCATATATATATATATATATATATATATATATATATATATATATATATATCGCTGAAAGTAAAAAGATTCCTCCTATATAGTGAAAACTTTTATTGTGTGACCGATAAGGAACTTTATTAATGTGAGGAATGTCCGAAGGTAAGGGAAATTGTATTGGCATCAGAGATGATCTTGACTCATGCTCCAGCAGGACACTGTTGGAGGGAGACTTTATTGTACTCAGTGTTGCGACTTCAGCCTCCCACTCGTCGTTACAAGCTTGAGTTCAAAGTTTTAACTTTTGTCATGGTATATCCTTAAATCTGATTTTGTTTTTTCCTTAAACTTTTCTAATATAGAAAACGAAGAGTATGTCATACTATTTTAGAATAAGTATTATACTGTATTTCTATTTTCCAGGTCACATGTTTAAAGAGGTAGAGGACAAACTTCAAAAGCCTTCTGGGTCATACTTTTCACCTTGTCTCTAAATTGTTAACTTTTTCGGCAGATAAGAATAATATATAAAAGGAGTATGCCGATAGCCGCAAGGAAAATTAAACACGAAGATTCGAATACTTTCGCGGTTTCACATCTTCAAGAATACAGAGATAATGAACGAAAGCAGATTTAAAGACATATATATAAGGCGCATGACCTCATCAGATGAGTGTCAGGCGGGAAGGTCAAGTAAGAAATGTGACCAGAGGCAGGAGGGGTAGGTTCATGTTTTAGCTCACAAACTTGTACATGTTGACAGCTCTTTTAATTATGAAAGGATCTTATTTATACACGTCTAAACTGATGTTGAGATTACTTGAAAAAAAGTATATATATGTGTCCAGTGATCGGTTCCATGTGTTCAAAGACTAAGGAACATCCATGTTAATTAAGGCCCACATTCGATTTGTTGTAGATACAGCCGGCAATAAAATTACAGTACGAGAACTTGAAGCGACTCCCCCTGGGATTAAGAAAATAGCATTATTTCTACTCCCAGGGCCCAAGATTTCACTTAACGGTTAGAATTAAAAGGTCTTTTAGTATTATAACCATATATATTGATGCTCTCTCTCTCTCAGTGCCCTGCATTGTGCGTCACGATCTTGTCTTTCTGAACTGCTCTCCAAACGTGCAGCTGCTGAAGTGGAGGTGCAGATGTCATCTTTCTCTAGCTGCCTCCTCCTCCTCCACCAGGCTATTGATGTTACACCGTCAGGTCGCTTGCCACATCCATCAGGACAGAGAAACTGGGATTCCCTCTCCACTGGACAGATATGAGGGGAAAGAAATTTTTGGTACGATGACGTTGATCTCCCTGCACTTGGCGTACCAGCCAACAGAATTACAGTTTGGTGCATGTCGGTCACGCTGATCTGCCAGTAACTCCATCGGCCGTACTGGGTCAGCCAGTCACTCCCCTGCCGCAGATATGGACTGCAAGGTGACGGGTTATATCAAATGGCAGAGGCTCTGTGTCAAGATGAGTACTTAAAAAAGAGTTTGGAACAGCGTGATGAACGGCTCACGCTCGACGCCATCAAACTGATGTGGAAAATGGAAAGTTATGATCTGGTTACCCCTTTTCTCTTCTCTCTTCTCTTCCATGGTGGGCATAAACACGGCCGCCAACCTCTCAGTGTAGCTCAGCTATTTAAATTCAGGCACTACCTTCGTTGCTTTCCTCTTGGAACTCTCGATCAAATTCCTGTTCTTTAAGTGCAGTGAGCCAGACTTGTGAAGCATCATATTCTAGTGTTGGTCTGTGAACACCCGGCCGATCATCTTCTTATCCTTCTTAAATGCGTATCTATTGTTCACCAGTTGACAGTTTGTCTCCTTCATAGTCCTTGCGATGTGAAGCTCTGGCGACGGGTTAGGTGCAGTGTCTACCCATAAGTCCCCCTGACACACAGAGTCCTACCCCCTGTTTCTTGTTAGACAGTATTCATATCGAGTCTGTCTTTCTGTGAACGTTCCTCGTTACTTTACATTTCTCTTAGATTGAATTTCATCAATCCTGTATCGGATCAGCTTTGGAATCTGTCGAGGTCCCCTTGTAAGTTGATGCAATCCTCCTCCTTTACTTCCTTCACAACTTTGGTGTCGTTCATATACATATTCTATGTGGTGCAGTGTCAGATGTTTCTGGCAGTCCAGGAAAAGACAGTCGACACATCCTCCACTGTTTTTGAGGCAAAGCAGAGTTCACTCTCTCTTAGAAGTCTTAAGAGATTTGTCACACATAAACTCCATTCACTGTTTCCACGTTATATCTCAATTAGGTAGTTTCTCATTTGCAAATAGTAATCCATTTGTTTTATGACTGTCTACGCAGTATTTTACAGAGCACAAAGAATTGTCACAGATCCGTCTGTAACTCAGCGCAGTTTCCCGATCTCCTTTCTTAATGATGGGCACGACGTTTGTCGTCTTCCATGCTCCTGACAGTGTACCCTCCTCAAGTGACAGTTTCGTGATCATCTCTTCTTAAAGATAGGTACGATGTTTGTCGTCTTCCATTCCCTTGTACCCTGTACCCTCCTCAAGTGACACGCTGAACAACGTTTCAAGTGGCCCCTCAAGTGTTGTCTGCACACATCTTCAGTATGGAGAAGCTTCAGCAGGACTACCATCCTTATATAGGTCAAGGTCCTTCACTGGTCTGCGTATGTCGTTTTCTGTTTAGCTATTTCATTTTTTTTTTTCTTTTTTCCAGAGGACTTTTTCCCGTCCCATCTCGTTGGCTTGGGGCTGTTGCGTTTCCCACCACTGTAGAATCGCAACTGAACCTGTCATTTACCTCCTTTTATATATTTGATTCTTCCTCCACAACTCTGCCCTCCTGTTCCCCGTGACCGGGTTAGCTGCTCTTCAACTGACAATTTACCCCCGTTGGATTTTTGGAAAAGTTTTGGATTATTTTAGGGGGCTGTGCCTACATTTTTTCTTTTTTCGAGGTAACCTGATCCCTTGCTCTTGTGTGTGTGTGTGTGTGTGTGTGTGTCTGTGTGATTACTATTTGTGTGTTACGGGGAAAGGGTTGCCCCGTCTCTTAACCATGTATCTATGTCATGTATTTACCCCTGAGTCTGTGCACACACACACACACACTTGCCTAAGCCAGGTACCCATTTATCAACCAGCCCCTGTGGATGGATGAACACCTGGGTTGGGCGTAGGCCGACTGCCAAGCCGAGGATTCGAACCTGTGCCGGTCCAACACCGGGCTGGCCCGTGATGACTCATGGTCAGTAACGCTAATCACTGCAACGCGGAGGCCCGTGTATGTGTGTGTGTGTGTGTGTGTGTGTGTGTGTGTGTGTGTGTGTGTGTGTGTGTGTGTGATATTTAAATCATTTTCCGTTGTACGTCTTGATGAAACGATTAGATTTTAATCAATTGCCATCCCATATCATACTAAAAATATTCATAATCCCATGTTTCACGTAAAGTTGAAGGTATATATAAGGATAAACAACAGAGAATAACACGAAGAGAAATATATATTTGTATTCCAAAATAAACATCGTCAATGGTGAGCTTATAAAGATCTGAGTGATATGATAAATGGCGTCCTTTGGTCTAAAGTACATGTGAAGCGATGGTTTGTGGAATTGTTTATATGCTAAAGGTTTCTGGGATGAATGAGACATTGAAATGCGTAATTTCAAGGATGAATTAGACGAGGACAAGACATACCAATTTACTGTAGTATCTGGTGTGTTCTTCTGCAGTGAATTTTAGTGAACCAGCTTCCCCCTTCAGTGTTTTGGTGAATTACCTCTCCCCGGTCCGTGTTGTAGTGAGAGCCATCTCTTTCCGTCCGCGTTGTGGTGAGCTACCTCTCCCTGGTCCGTGTTGTGGTGAAGTACCTCTCCCCGGTCCGTGTTGTAGTGAGAGCCACCTCTTCCTGTCCGTGTTGTGGCGAACTAACTAACTCCCTCAGTCCGTGTGTAGTGAGAACCACCTCTCTCTCTCCCGTCCGTGTTGCGGTAAGAACCACATCTCTCCGTCGATTCCTCACCGAACCGCTTAGAATTTGTTCATGCGTCGCTCCAGCGACTGACAGGTATGTTCACCCTCCGCGCCCTTCTCACTGCTACGGTCACTACAGGAGCCTTGGCATAGCTGGACGGCCGCCAAAACCAGAGAAAATGGGAGAGGGGGGGTGGGGGTGAGAGTTCCTAACCTTCGTGTACGAGTTATCTGCAACTTAATCGTGCCATTTAAACAGAGCCAACGCGTAACGCTCACACACACACACACACACACACGCACACACACACAAGGAAGCTCTAGAATCAAGAAAACAATCGGGTCGTGTGAGTTAGCGTGTCGTCAGGTGTTTATGCGTGAGATAAGAGAGAGAGAGCTTGTATGACTGTGGACAGAAAGAAAGAAAGAAAAAAAAAAAAGACGGCAGCATTGGGCCAGGGGAGAGGAAGTTGACAGCCAGCTATAGTGCTGGCTCGCTGCTTCGCCGCCTTCGGTAACACTCACTCCCGGTGCCCAGAGAGAGAGAGAGAGAGAGAGAAAGAATGATTCTGAAACCGAAATATCCTGTCCACTCGCTGTCACTGGCCCACGACAGAGGAGCTGCACAACAGCCTTATTATCCTGCGGTGTGGGATCGCCCTTGATCTGCAGATGAACCTGCGCCTGGCTGGCTGGCTGGCTCTCGGCCACAGCTGCTGGCAGCAGGGAGGAGGTTCGTGTGGCCCAGCAGCCACGCCCACTACCACCACCACCACCACTACCACTGACGGTGCCAAACACATGCATATTAGTCTGAGAAAATCATCCCCGTGCATTGAATTCTTTTATTTTAGTGCCGCGCTCTAATGACCCGGAATTAAGAACAGTTTATAGTTGTCGACGAACGTCTGCGTAACGGGAATGAAAGACGCTGCACAGCGAGAGATGATAATGGAAGTGTTGTACAGAAATAAATGTTGCTAATCTGATCCATAGGCTTTTAATCCAATAACGTCAGTTGCGGTACCAGTCTCAACATTTTCTAGCCCTAGGATCTTCACACACACACACACACACACACACATATATATATATATATATATCCAAATAGAGGCCATCGTGGGTGAAAAGAGTAATCAGGTCTGTGCAAGTGTATGTTAAACCTGACTTAAAGCAAGAAAAGTTATCGTGAAGAAGGAAAGACGAACGAACATCTTAGTTGTTCTTGGAAAGAAAGTGCTTTCATAACAGCCAATCCTCGAGCGGCCGGACTTCACACAAAAACTGTGGGAAGCAACAGCCATCCATTTACCTCCGGTCTAATCCTTGGGGGCTGAAATACAACTCGCTAGATGAATGGCCAAATATTATGTTAGAACAGAGAGACGGGGAGAGAGCGGCAACATCTCTAACATGTGCAAACACACGTTTTAAAGCACTTATTATAGCCTATTGTAACGTGTTCACCTTGACATTGATACATTAGTGAGTTTTCTCCCACTATTGTTATAGAGAAAAGCCTTTTAGAAACTAAGTATGATTAATTGCGTTCCTACGTCTGGCAGAGTAGACCGTGACGCCCTGATGCCATACCCGACACATTGCTAACTCTTTGCAGTGTGTATAATATATATATATATATATATATATATATATATATATATATATATATATATATATATATATTCATTTTCTTTTTCTTTTCATACATATTCCCCATTTCCCGCTTTAGCGAGGTAACGTCAAGAACAGAGGACTGAGCTTTGGAGGGAAAATCCACGCTTGACTCGGGCATTCTGTTCCCCTTGCCGGCTTCACGCAGTCTCCCCGCGCAAGGGAATCGCACCTGAGCGATTGGACTGTAAGTCAGCAAAATAGACAATGACTCATTGAGCGAAGACTGGTAACCGAGTCATCTTGGATTGTTCTTGAGTATATTTAAAATTATCTCTTCTGCCTGCGACTTTAGAGAACAGATGCTGAATTATTTCAGTTAGTAACCTTTTGTAAATTTTCTAATCCGACAGTTTTTGTTCGCCTTGAAGAGTGGTGGTAAAGCCTCAAAAATAATGTTTGCCCAACTCGTCTTATCGGTTCGCAAAATCCAGCCTACCATTTTTTTTTTTATAAACAACCGTTGCTTTATTCTGCTAGAGTCTACCAGAAGTGTGGTAGAGTGAACCACATACTAAAAACAGTCGATAGTGTCGAGAAACTGTCATACTCTACCAAAGGTTTGTCGGTGTCAACCAAATACTAGTCATCCAATGGAGTGGTTGTACCAGCCAACCATCCCTTAATCGACAGGCATTGTGGTCGCAGGGTCAACCAAATTACCACAGTCCCCCAGAGATGTGCTAGTATCAACCACTTATACCATTCGACCAGAGGTATGCCAGTATTAAAGACCAGAGGATTAGGACCTCCATAGATATATGGTACATGCGAATACAAGCGTACGTCAGTGTCGACCAGAGGTAAGTATAACATCGGCAAACTACCGGGATCGACCAGTATTGTGGATAGTGTCGACGTATTTCCCCCACAGTGGGCTGTGGGTTGTGTGTGGGCAGAGTCGTACAGTAGCGTGGGTCAGTGGCACCACTTTAGTTATTTACGACATTAGAGATGACATAGCGAGGACCTCGAGGTGCCTCTTGCCTGTTGGCACCGTCACTCGATACAGCGGCCAGCTCTTATTATGGGGGAGGGAGGGAGGGGGGTGGGAGAACGAATACCTTAGTTGTAAATGGGGAGGGGCCGGGCAGTGGGAGCCTAATGTCCGAGGGATGGGGAGGGACGGAGGTGGGGAGGGACGGTGGCACGTTGGCGTCATGGGAAGGGGAGTAGGGAGGGAAGTGGGGTTAAGAAGTGATACAAGGAAGTAATATGCGGATGAGGAACTGATGAATAGGCCGTCAAGGGAAGGAGGAGGGAGGGAGAGAGGGAACAAAACGTGTGATTGTGAAAAAAAGAGACAAGCTTTGATAAACCATACGAAGCATTATGAAGGCAGACCTTAGCAGACCATTCAGAGATATGATAAGCCTTATTAATTCGCGTTTTGATAAACCGTACAAAGATATATCATGATAAACCGTGATAGACACAAAAGAAAATAAACACGAATTATCTGTACAGCAAACTGCCTCAAAGAACACGTACGTACGTAAGTACCAGTGCGCCTCCTAGTAAGACGTCATTGTTTTCTATAAACAATCCTTGCATGATGTATGTACCACACATACACACACACACTCATAAGGCAAGCATGTCTCCCTCAGCACACACACACACGTGATCGGGTATAAAGCGCCATAACCGGGTGTAACCGAAAATGTCGCATGACGAAACAGAAGAGGAGGCGTCGCCTCCAGCCGTGTTTATAGCCAGCCGACCATAATACTCCTCTCTGCTCACGGCCGTGATTTACAACGTCCTCAGCTGAGGGCCACATTTATACTAATGGACGACCCGTCTCCGTATCGCCAGTGTGTGTGTGTAGGGACGTTGGAGATAATGTAGTGCTCTTAACTGTAAAACAGATGCCATGCCGAGTCTTGTCATAGACTTGGCAACGTAGACGATGGTAGTTTACTGTCACGACGGTTTTTTTTTTTTTGTGTGTGTGTCATTTGTCGGTAAACAATAGTAAAGTTCGTAAATACTTCTCCTTGTCTTTTCTTTTTCTGTTTCTTAACTGATTTCATATTTCAATTGAGGCCCGGCCTTGACGTGGACTTCAGTCCGTGACTGGAGCCATCAGCATAAAAAAAAAGTGATTGATAGAATATGAAGAATGATAGTGTGAGCCAGTATTATTGTATGCAGTGTTTTGCTATTAAGACATCCAAAGAGATAAGTACAAACGATTGTCGCCTTATAACAAGTATAGGTGATAAAGAAGAATGTTCAGAGAGTCACCATCTAGCAGGGTAGAGAAATGACGGTTACACTCTTTAGCAGTTCTAATGGTAGGATAAGTGTTACCGGACTAAGCCCGCTTGAGGTTACACCTCAAATGTAAAGTCACTTTGGCGAGGCTGCAACAGTGTGGGTTACTTGAGGAGGCTACAACCCTGTGTGAAAAGTAGTTGTTGGCGAGGCTTTATCACCGGGAGTTCCCTCTCGTCAGAGAACTTCTCACTTCTAGAGAGTCTCTACCTACACGCTCCTGCGACTGGAAATAGCGCATTCTTGGGGCTGTAGGTGCCTTTAGAAAGGTCGTGGGTAACACCAGGACTATAATAATGTAGATTAATGGTAGGATATCTTAACTTGAAAATTCACCTGTATTTAATTAAGAGTTACAAGTTAAAGAAAAAAAATGTTGAATACATAAAGGTGACTGAAAATCTGTTGTAGAAATGAAGATCGCGTTTGATACCTTTATCATGTGATTGCACTACAGATTTACGCGTCATTTATACACATCACGCAGCACCGCAAGCAAACATTAGGAAGGAACGGCCTTTCCATCGCGCACTGTACTAAACTTTGCCGTTTGGTAAGAGTACATATTTAACGTTGCCTGTGTTACGTGAACCGTTCGAAGCTAAGTGCTGGTGGGTATGTATGACTACATTCCCTCACACAGGCATATCAATAAATGATAAAGTAATTATTATATGATAAAGTAGACGAAGTCGTCTCCCAGTGGGCATGCTTGAAAGACTGTAATAATGAGCACCACGCTGCACACACACTTCTCATACTAAGGGCGACCTGGGCAGAGGTGTGCCCTAGGTAGGGTTTTTATTTTGAAGCCCTGGGCAAGAGTCAATAGAGGCTTGATTTTAATGGTCAGAAAGAAAGCTGAACATTTTTCAGTACAATTTTACCGTGCCCCTTTCCATAAAACCGCAGTGATAATGTATTGTTACAATACTGATGGTAGAAGTATTGGAAATTGATTGAAGTAATACCAAAAAAAAAAGTCATAGATTTAGGAGTTCCCTAAAGTGTGGGTCCCCAAATGGTTTGCCCTCGCTCTTGCCCATTACTGATACGGTCAGGAGACGTGCAACTCTCCCATTCTCGGCCTCTCTACTGTTGTACCTTCCTTCCCCAAACATGCACCTCTCTTTATGTGGCTTCTTTACGTATATGTACCTCTACACACACACACACACGCACTTCTTAGAGGATCACAGAAACCGTTTGACCTGCATATATAACAGGTACCCTGGCGGCGTCTTACCTTACCCCATTGATCACCTTGTTATATCTGTCATTTTTATGGAGACGACTTAGTTGATGGGATATGTAACGAGTATGTGTCGGCAGAGGGGAGAGAGAGTTCATTTTAAAAAAAATGAACTCAGGGAAGCTGTGAAATGATAAGATCCTTAATAATAATAATAATAATAATAATAATAATAATAATAATAATAAGTTCTTCCTATATCCCGTTAGCTTTGCCTAATCAAATTACGAATATTTACCTTAAAAGTTTCTTATAATGATTTCTGAGGAGGCGAACTCGAGGAGAGACAACTGACGAAGGGAAGACGTTAGTCAGATTAACCGGTATGAATGAATATGGCTATTATTCAGACGCCTTAATTTCGCGAGTCAACGCCATCTATTATTAGTAAGCGCAGCTACATGGAACCAAGTGCTAGTGGTAGAATGTCTGAAGTCTCGAGGATTCCCTTCACGTTTACGTGATAGCCTCCATGATTGAAAGCAATGTAGGGTTGACGTCAAAGAGCGGTTGACGTCAAGGTCTCATATCGGTTAGAGGTAGTTATGTTTATAAAGCCCCAGGGTTCCTTACCTTAAAGATTTCGCCATATATATATATATATATATATATATATATATATATATATATATATAGTAACTGCTCTCGAGTAAGAGATTCTTCAGGTCGTGTTTATGTGATTTTTCTGTCCATCATTGTCAGTAGGGACAGTACATTGGCTCAGGTACTCTGACTCGTATTGTCTGTAGCCGTTTAAGCACGACTGTTACGAACCTTGAATATGACGGAACGATCATTGAAAGCAACGGTGCGACTCTTGAACAGGACGTTACGATGCCTGAGCAAGATGGCACCACACGGACTTATGTATGATGACGTTACCTCTTACCTTACCCTTCAGGGGTCTTGCGAGGGATGGAGGGAGGGAGGAAGGGGAGGGGAAGAGTAGAGATGCTCATTTCTCGTTCCTTTGAGGAAAGGTTTCGGTTCGCGTGTGTGGCTGGAGGGGTTAGGGGAAGGGTTAGCTTGGAGGCTGTATGGACGTATGGAGGGAGGGGAGGGTTATATAGCCTCCAAACCATAGGGTTGGAGGCGAGGGTTATAGCCTCCAAACCATAGGATTGGAGGCCAAGAATATATATTGTTGCAAAGTTAAATTGCCAGGTTGTAGAGTAAGGGCAGGAAGGTATTAGGTTTGAAGTGCTGGGGTTACTAAGGGCTTTTGTTGGTACATTAGGATGAGGAAAGACGAGTTTTAAGTCAGACGGTAAGGAAAACAGGTTTAAGAGTTGGTAGGTAAGAAGGGATTTGTCCCTTGGTTGATAAAGATAGTGGTGACTGCATGTCTGCAGGGTTGTTTGGAGGCAGGTTTTGCTGCCTGTAGTCGTGAGGTAAAGTGGGGAAAGGTAGGCAAGCAGTCGTAGGGTATAATGGGGAAGAGGCAGGCAGACTCGCGGTCTTCGGGTAAAGTAGAGCGAGCTAGGCTACTATCTGCAAGATAAAGTGCGAAAGGCAGGATTACAGCTGAGGAAACAGAGGAGGGTCGTTTTTTTACGGAGTAATGTGACGGCTAGGATTACAGCAGTGAGGTAAGGTGGGTCACGATTGCCGCCATTGGGTTGGTAGGGATTGGGGAGGTGAGTAACGCGTGGCGTACTGCTGCTGTTACTCTCGTTTAAGGAACAGATTCAGAGGTCTGCTCTCCGACCGTAGCAGTAAGGAAGACTTTTCGTTTCTTTTAATCGTCTAAAGTGTGTGTGTGTGTATGTGTGCCCCAGGCGGTTCTCATCGTTCTCTATTCTACCTAGGGAGCATCTAGTTATATTTGCTAGCTGGTTAGAACCTGATGGTTTGGAAGGCGTCCATTTCTAGCAGCACTCACGTTAGGTACCATTGCTGTGTTGTGTTTTCCAGTGGGGGAAACGAAAGGTACTGAGGTTAAGATACCCAACATTAAGGGCAAAAAACGGTATGTGTCTCGAAATTTGTTTTGCTTGATAGTTACACAAAGCTAGGATATTATATATATATATATATATATATATATATATATATATATATATATATA
>JAYMFT010057690.1:0-15027 GCA_038088735.1 Panulirus argus | reverse complement strand
ATATATATATATATATATATATATATATATATATATATATATATATATATATATATATATATATATATAAAGTTAAATCTATTCTGTTATGTCCAGTCGTTTCACTGAATCATATATATCCCAATATAGTTGTTTACATTCTCTCAAGAAAATTAGTTGACTACTTGAAGTTTATGAAGAATTTAAAAACGGAAAATATACTCTATAAGACAAATAAACATCTACAACCTGAGTAATGCTACGTATTACCCAAGTTGTAGATGTTCGCCAGTAAAGTACTGTTCGGCTTACTACACCAACGTTTACGGGCAACATTTAGCGTAAATTCCTGCTTGTGGGTCATCAAAATTCCAAGTGCAAGAGCCGTGTGTCCAGCGCACACCAAATAGAAAGCATCAAGGGCACGCGGGTCCAGGTTATATGTGTCATTTACGAATGCCACAAGAGAAGCTAAATGTACATTAATATATTAACATCTGCCACCAAGTAACGGGATAATCTTTTAATTTCCTATATTTTGTAAATCTTCTCTTCGATGCAAAATAGAAAGCGCATCAGATAACCCGTGAATCTCAAGGCATGAAGAGACACATTATACATTATATTCCATACTGCATCTTTCGTTCATCCCATATATCTCAACATCAATGGCGATACAGCTAAACGGGTAAAAATGGCAACTACACAATCAATTATTCATCATCGGAATTAGGTCTTCATTTTGTGCTCTTCTTACAGATGATGGCTCCCTATTTTCATTACATTTCAATATCAAAAGAGTGGGGACAAGAGCTTGGTAACTGAAAAGGAAAAATGTGATTCACTTTCGACTGTTCACAGAAGCATGTAAACCGTATGGCAAACAAACTCATTTACATCCTCGTTGAACTGCGATTATATGGGGTGAAAACTGTCTTCACGGAAAAGTAAAAATAGATTTTGAAGTCTATATTCCATTGTAAAACAAATGTAACCACTCGTTTTCTCAAACTGACCGACATACACTCCATTACCCTCATGCTTCCAAGGTCACAAGTAGAAAACCATGCCCTTAATGAAATTAAAAGAGTACACTTAAAGAACTCTGACATACGTTACTCCTCCCTCCAATGCTAAAATTTGTAAATAAAAAATCGATGGAACGGGTGCTAACCGTTTCACAGTTAATAATTCTAGCCAGGCGAAGGCTTCCTGATCGCGAATAATTCACGACGGATTAGTTCAAATGTCGGCTCTTCCAGTAAGGTCACTTCAATCTCTTCTGCTCTTTCCTGTATATTACACAGTAAACTAAAAATATCTTAACATCTGAGAAACCATCTGCATCATAATGGAGCGTGTGACGTGCTAAGCATGTCAAGCGACCCATCAACATGTAGAAATCCTTACCTTAACCATATTAAGAGAGTAGCGCAACGTAATATAACTAACGTACAATGATCACTCTGCACGACCTTACCCTTAACCCCGCAGAGCTCTTCTCTTTTCCTGTGTGGACAAACTAATGACCTCTTGCCTCTCGCCGTAACTCAGGTATCTTAATTCCGGTGCAATCTTTGGTGCCTTCCTCGAGACCTTACCCTTTGGAAATTTGTGCTTTTTTTAGGTGCAGTGAACAAACTTGAAAAGCATATTTTACTATTGGCCTAGTATACCATGAGAACATGCTGAACACTTCGTCCATGTATTTGAGTGTAATTCTGACGTTTGCCAGCAGAAAGTCTGTTCCCTTTACTATCCTCGTAAAGGATGGGTTCTAGTGACAAGCTAAGTACAAAGTTATCTCCCAAATCCCTTTCACCTCCAGATTCCTGCAGCTTATTCCCTCCAAGATAGTATTTGTGCTGAGGCCTTCTATTCCATTGTAAATTATTCCATTGTAAATTTCACAGAATTTTCCACAAGAACCTGGATCATGTCTAATAAACTTCATTTTCCAATCTATGTTCACCAGAGATAATCTTCAGTTCAGTCCATTTTCCATAATCATATCTCTTTTAGCGTTTGGTTTTATCTTTGTTTCTAGGACTTCCTCAAACTCAAGAACTGAACATGTACAGAAACAATATCTTTTCAAGAATGTTTTCAGTGCATGCTGAAAATAAAACTATACATTCACATCTTTGGTTGTTTTTATCACTACATAATGTATGTGAACTAACATACAACCTAACAGAGAAAGAGTCTGAATATCTGACCCTGTTTGGACTTGCAGAAAGTCAGGTAACTTAAAAAAGCTGGATACCTAGACATACAAAGTCCCAAAGAACTTACCCACCTCCCCATGTGTTTTCAAAGGTGATGTCACACTTACAATTAATTTCTTTGTCATCTCTCCTTAGGCCTTGATTACCATCTGCAGACATCTGGGACTGGAACTGGCAAGATTCCTGAAGTATTGTAGGTCTATGTTTTGGGTCCATAGGTCTTGATTTCCTGAATGAGGTGAGGTACTGATGAGGTGTTGCAAGAAGCAGCTGCCTGACCATGAGTTCTGAGTGCCCAGTGAGCCTAGAAATCTCATGTGAACCCATATTTTCTTCCTTCCAGGCAAACATTCACGCTTTCTCCCCCTTTGAAAGGTAAGAGCCAATCAGCCTGAGGCACAAGTGGAAGAAACACAGCACCATGAAGTGAAATTCCCAAAATGAAGTGGCACCATGTGGAAGAGTAAAGGGAAAACATCATTCCCTCAAGATAGTCTGAGGCATACTGAGGCAGGTTGCTGGGGCTTACACCATTAGAAACACTAGTCTCAGCAACCAGATGTACAGTAATTTCACTCTGAAAACATCATATGTTTGAACCCACAATAAACCTTAGCCATGAATCATCTTTGAAAAAATATGGGGGGGCAGACAAGGCTTTTTGCAGATATTGTATATTGCTCCCCAGAAATATTAAAAAATTAAGCCATAAAAATCAAAATTAATTACAGTATTCATACAATGCTGTATTTTATACGTATTCACCAAAACTGATCTTGAAACTCCTTTAAGGTTTTGCAATATAAGTATAGATGAGGTGGACACTCCACCAAAGTTGTGTAACCTCTGTCACACTCAGAGAATACTGCATTGCAGTCCTTAAGCTCACCTCTTTCACTGCTTTTCATAGCAATAATTTTCTCCTGAACACTAAAGAGCACATGCCTATAACTTCTTTGTACTACTTCCTAATAAATATATCATTATGCTTGCACTACTTTTAGGTGACAATGTGAAAAGATTACATTTTTTCTTATAAAGTCCAATTCAAATGAAAGAAGCCAATGATATATGTGACAAATGCAGGTAAAAGTAAGCATTGACACTTGAAGACCAGTGTCTCTGATGGCTAACTTATGAACGACTGTGTAAGTCTTATTTAGGAGTTCAAAAGTTGGATAAGTAAAGTTTTGGTGGATGATGGATATGATAGTTATTAGCTTTGGACAAATCCTGAGAGACAATAGGAATAATCAGATACAATCCTTAGAAACTGAATAATAAGACTTTTTTGCTACATGAAAAAATTATAAAACATAGAAGTAAACATCTTTTAGTAAAATTAGCCAATAAATGTCACTGTTGCTACAGAAAATGAATATGATAGGTAAAAGGAACTTTCTGTAAAATGGAAGTTCCATCTGACATCTATCTACTGATTAAAACCACAATAAATGTGAATTTAAGGGCTTTCAGCCACAAGGGAATGTCACAGTTAAAAAAATGAAGAAAGTATTCAAACACAACAAAACCAACCTAACTCATAATCAGTAGCCGAACCCCCTATAAGAGCCATTTGATGGGAAGTTTGCATTTGAAGATGCCAAAATGCCAATGTCTGCTCCAGTATTTTTTCAGTGCTTGTTGATTATCATTAAAGAAAACATGCATATATCATTGCTAAATGAGGAACATCAAAAAACTATAATCTATTTTCATATGTGATTACCCAAGGACCCCTTTCCACGGAAGAGTCCCTGTATTACTCAGGATCTCTTTCCAGAGGCTCCTGCAGCCCAAGGCTGTGCTACTCACTGTATCAGGGATATGTGGACTCCTATGGAATGATTAGTTCTTTGACATGAGTGTACTCCCAATCATGCAGCTTCACCAAAGGTGATGAGTATGTGAAGACTAGTGGGTTATTTGTTTACTGTGGGAATAAGTGAAGAAGAAAATATCAGTATGATGAAACCCGTCTGGTCTGCTTGGAAAAGTTAGTTACTATATCCGTATACCATGAAATGCTGAAAATCTAAGGATTAACAACTGAGACTGCCAAATCTAAAAAACTGCAACACTTTTTCCACTATGAAGTTAAGCAAAATATCTAGTAATACAATGAAGCAAGTTTCCTTCTGTATTACCGAAGTAGCTATATTTATAAGATATCCTCTTGCCTTCTATCTTTTCATGTTTTATATTGTTAATAACCTATTACTTTTCTTCACAGGAAAAGGGTATTGAAGAACGTTGGGTTACTGGTAATGGACATACATAAAGCAGAAACATTTTCATCTTCCTGCTGCACGACTGATGTCAACATACGCTACTGATGTTGCACATTAACAATTCCCACAATTCTGAAGCTGCAATTAACATTCTAAATTGTAAGATTATAAAAGTATGTCAAAACTACTCATACGATCGGATCCACTCAATGTCTAACAGAGCATATGATGAGGTTAAAGCTATCATATTCTGATCTTACATCACCTTCTGCAGGTAGGTAAATGCTAAGGAAACAATATACAGTACAGTAACAAGAGAACATTCAATGGACCTTTACTAACTGCACTTGTTCAACAAACACATGAAAAACTGCCAAATAACTTTGTCGGACACTTGTTAATGATACTCTCGAGTATTAGTACATTATACATGACAGCTGCAGACTGGATATATGCACACAAGGCCACTGTTTATCTGTTTGCTTAAATGGGAAGGACAATTATTTATAAAAACAAATTCATGATATATACGAATATCCCTCAATGGCATTCACGAGGACAGAGCCATTCAGTTGATGGTCTTTTGTTTGACAATCAGTGTAGGCTGAAAATGATACCTGAACACTTTTTATATCTACAATCCTGTACACAAAGAGATGTGGTATTACAAACACATACCTTACATTGGTTTTGGAAGCCTATCTACCTCCACAGCTCAGTCTGAGACAAAGATGCACTATGGCTCTTCTGGTCACTCGGGCTATTTGAAGTTGTGGCCCGTAGGCTTTTACATAATAAACATCATGGTTGGTTAGGTAGCTACAGTTTGTGGTTACAACATTAATTCATTAAGTTTTTGAAGTTTTCCTCCTGGTAGTTTATGATGTTTCTACAGCAGAATGGGGTAAGCTTAAAAGTTTTAGGCCTAGATGTGGGGAAGACCCTTGGACTTCTGTAAAACATAAGGTAAACTACTAGTCTAAGAGTGCCACTCTTAATAAATAAGCAATATGAATGATACCATTTTGCAATGGCAGTAGTGCCAGTGCATCTGATGCTTACAAGCAATCACTGGCTGTTTCATGCATTCACTGCTTGCCAAAGCATGAAAGAGCCAGTGACTAGATGTAAAGAATAAGCATAACAATCATGTATTTATTCAAATAACGTCACTTTATCTTCCCTGGCAAGAAAGGTTAAAGATTTTTACTGCTTCTGCTGATTTCTAAAAAAATTTTCACCCACTTTTACATTAATTAATAACATCCTTTCCCTCTTCTTCATAAACTCCATCACTACCTCTTACTGTGTCACGGTAGGCTGAAAAAATATCTCAATCATGCTGCAGTAACTTTCATCTACTCTACAAACACTAATCTACCTTTCTGTGTCACTCATATTCCAGAAGTATAGTAACAAAGGTAGTGTCCCTACAAAGGTACTTCACTATTTTGAGTTTCCTTCAAAGTATACTGGTAACACACCAATCAGGTCATATAATACACATGAAGACCTGTGACATTTAATAATCTTGTAAAGTAAGTCAAAGGAAACTTCCAATTAGATAAATTGCATTTCAATGGACTCCTTGTACTTAATATTTAGCAAGTGATTTTATCCAGAAGAGCATGATGTGGAGCATTATTCTTATCTTATATTCTAAATATACATGGGTGGGGATAGCAATAATGATCAAGGAAAATGTTGTACAAAAGTAAGAGAATCTCTAATAGACAGCAACAGCACCTATGGAAACCTTACCTGACCACCTTAAGGACTGATATTCATCTTAAATTTTAGTATTGTGACTAAAATATAACAAAATATTGTTATCTATCTTCTGCCAAATTGGTTGAATGAAATGAAAAAAATTAAACACTCGGTAAACACAACAAATATCCCTGCATCTACATGTAAATGACAATCATATTATTCATGATTTATTCATGTAATATCGAAAACAAGGAATGTTCTAATTGCTAGGGGAAGTTCGATGAGGTTCTCAAACGATCTGTTTTTCTGAATGAAACTCATATTATCTATTTTTTTGTTCATCATATCCCTCCCTTTAATCACATTTACAATCATAAGATAATGAAAACTGCTACAAAGTTATGCTCCCCAAGTCTAAACCATTAACACTAATATGCAAGTCTTCCAGATCCACAAGTAATTTCTGTGGTGCCCCTTGAGTTTAACTTTACCTAAGTGATCACTGAAGAAATCTGGTCCAACACTATCCTTCGAGCTGGACTGCCCCTGAAACTAGTACCATAAAACAGACTATGCAACTGGATCTAATGTCAAACAAAACAAGGTTAAGAAAATGATTATTTATTAGAATGGTAACTTTATGTATCCAGTGACGACTGGGACAAAAACTGATCATGAATATCTTCAAATGAGTCTTCATCTTAGCAGAGAGCCTTATATATTTTCCCACCAAGAACAAAGATCTCTCAAAACAAGATTTGCAACGATATTACACACTTGCACATATATGACTAGACGACAAGTCGTCTTCCCTCTTCAGAACAATCACGCTACAATAGCCATAACAAGAGACTACTTTCTCATCCCCGACTCCACAGTCAAATAGGTTGCTAGTGAGATCGTTACTCCCTCCGACAACCACAAAATACAGTCAGTGTTACAACATTTACCTTATCGGGTGATCCTGATCTACCAAAATAATCACTGTGTGGCGCGAGTAATCCTGACGTTCAACAACATGCAAAATAACAAGCAATTACCAAGTTCACTGTCCCTAACACCTTCTCACGACCAAGCACAACAAATGACTGCAAAGATAAACATAAACTGTAAAACCTTCTCTAACAGAATATCAAAACAATCGAAATAAAACAAGAGACAGTCATTTAATAGAATTCGAATCTCTTCTTTGGTTTCCGCGATCGAGAGGAAATGTTGAATACACACTTAAATACTTCTTTGCAATCAGCTGCTATAAGGTATTTATTGGTATGTACTTTAAAGTACAAATTACACCTTTAAATGGATGTCATTATTACCTGTGTGATATACAACACATATTTACAGGATTATGACACAAGTAGAGCATCTGACACCGTTTACGTAACATAAAGTAACCTCCAATTTTTTTTTTTCTGTGAACAAGGATTTACATTCATACACAAGAAGCCAAATATCCGTGACATGAATTACTTTGCATTGTTTTGCACGTCTTATTACAACCTTTCTTAACCTAATTTACATTTGCTTGCACTTAGCTCTGTTTGGTAAGGTAGAGTACTGTGAATGAATGACCTCAAACATTCTTAATCCTAACTTTGAATAACCATACCTAAGTTACTTGACCACACCTTACGCTTCGTACCCTAAGTCAAATCGGGTTTGATTACGTATTTCTTAAACATTCATTACGCTGTATGAGAACTTGTCGTCTCTAATTTAGGAGAAACAAAAATTACTATCTTCATGATATAAAGAACAAGAAAAATATTTAGATACTGAATGCAACATTTGTCTGACAATTAACTATTTTCATCGGTGAATAGGAAAGACGAAATCAATCCTTTCCGGTATGATGTGCAGTATCTAGTCGAACATCATTCCACAGATCTTTATATGATTTACTAAATACTGAACTACTATGATTTCAACAGGCTTGATTAATTTAGCTTTTATTTTAAGATGATATAATTTTATATACGATATTAAAATCGAAAAGCTGTTGAGTATTCATCATTCAAGAATTAAAAAAAAAAGTACGTATACACTCCTGTAACATTGTCTTATCTTACATTCTTATTTATTTTGATATATTCTAAAATTTATACGATATGAAAATGACATTCTTCAAAAAATATGTTTCTGTAAATCTTCTTCTAATCTTGAATGTAACAGGGCGGCAGAAGCAATGCAGAAAGTAAACAAACCAGTTATGACTCGTGTCGCATATAGGGTCTTGTTGAGTTACTAGGTATTTGAAATGCAGTATAACTCCATGAAGATCCCGATGCTGACTTTCATGTACACTTTTAAACCTAGATAATTGTTTAACGAGCAAATACATATTTTTCCGAGTAGTCTGATGTAGCAAGGCTACTAAACATGGGGAACTTGCTACGGGTGGCTGTTGCACGATGTTGTAAACAGCCTAATTATTACTTAAATTGCACTAAAGCTAAGGCTGATGTTGGAAAACTTTTAAATTTAGCAGTAGGAAGAATTCAACGTATGGAAATCCAAAATTATGTAATCAATACAGACGGACGGCATACTAGATCATTTATCATGGTAATATGAACATCGCACTATTTAAATATTACAAAATATCTGATGGTATTCATTCCATAAGGATAGTGCGACTTACAAACAGCAAATTTTTTTATGGTCATTCCATAAGGATAATCAGATTTAGCTATAAGTCTGAAAACTGCTTTGGGTTATTACTACCCATTTATTATAATGAAAAACTATGACCTTGTTAAAATTAAGATGTATAATTTCTGGAGAAACTTTTTTAATTTGTCAGCCATTTGCAGAAGGTTTTCTATATTGTGCTATTTGCAAGTCAAGCCCATTTTCATGGATTGTATGCTAAGTATGTTAACCAGCGGGAGCAACATTTATTTTTAACATTCCTTTTCCTGTCCCCATCTAATTAAAAAACCAACTGTTTCTTCATAATTGAAGCTTGAGAAAAATTATCATAATTTTCCTCTTCATCCAACATTTTTAATGACCAGCAGACAAAATTTATGGGAGTATGGTCAACTATAGCATGTCATCACTCAATAAGATTTTATTCATAAGACTTTAACTCTATGAGGTATAAAGTGGCTGTTATCCAGTACCTAATTTTACCTGTTCCTAAAATGTTATATAAGTTATATATTCTCTGATCTTTGCACACTTCCTTTGCTTTGAATGTATAGTTTTTAATTTACATGAGCACTGTTGAAAGTTTGTATCTGCATACATTTAAAGTAACGAATATTCGTGAATGATGCAGTTTTATTGCTCTAGATGTAAATTTAATGCTATTTATCCAGATGATAATTCTGTGGTAAAGTTTGATATACCTACCTTACAGATGCCTATCTTGTGAGGGTACATCTGATCATGTCTGGGGGCAAGTTTGACCGGCCAGCACGAAAGCTTCTTGTACGGGATGTCTTAATGCTGCAAAATAAAGGTATTCCTGGAAGAATAGGTTTAGCTGTATGTAGAGGGACACCTTGTAGTAAGAAAACGTAGACTCCTTTGGAGTGGGATGTACTATGATGAGACTGTACTACCAATGATACAGCTTTGATAAAGGTGCCTTTCCACTTAGTGTAACGTCGAGTAGGCAAAGTCCAGTAACTCTCATTGGAACGCAAGTATAATAGAGCAGCAGACCACACAAAATTGTGCATTAAAGCAATCACTGGCTGCCTGGCAATCACTAAAGATTAAAGGGTTATTGAGTAAATAAGTGCTCAGTGTCTTCTTTATTGTAGTTGCAATGTGGGGATGAGGGGGTTTTGGGATACGTTGAAATGGCATTTGTAGTTATGGGACAGTATGACGTTTGTCTGGGGTGCGAGGTTTCTGATGGGTGTGTATGTCTACCAGGTTGGAGTTTAAAACTGAGTTGGAAGTTGGTTGTTTAGTACTTTTTGGGGTATTTCAGTGTGTGTGTTTTATCATTGTTATATTTGTTAGGGGTGGTGGGATCTGTGGGTATCGGTTACTGAAGTGTGGGGCAGGTTAATCTTTTTATTTCTACCTGGGGGTTGGTTAGTAATAGAGTGTTTGCTGTTGCATAAAACAGGGTATTGAGCATGTTGATATAGGTCTGTGCAGGAAGGATATTTCTTTCATTGTGAAGATGTAGATCGTTTGTGGTGGCAAGGCAGCCAGTGATTGTTCTGAGTGCACTGTTTTGTGTACTTTGCAGCTTTATTTTATATATATATATATATATTTCTTTTTAAACAAATTCGCCTTTTCCCGCATTAGCGAGGTAGCGTTAAGAACAGAGGACTGAGCCTTAGAGGGAAAATCCTCAATTGGCCCCTTCTCTGCTCCTTTTTTGGAAAAGCAGAAACTGGAGGGGAGGATTTCCAGCCCCCCGCTCCATAAATATATATATATTTATATATATTCTTTCTTACTTGATCACTGTTTCCTGCATTAGCGAGGTAGTGCCAGAAACAGATGAAGAAAGGTCATATCCACTCTTGAGCTGTTTTGTGTAATGCACCGAAACCACAGCTCCCTATCCACAAGCAAGCCCACAGAACTTTCCTTGGTTTACCCTGGGCATTTCACATACCCTGGTTCAGTCCATTGAGAGCACATTGACCCCAGTATATCACATTGCTCCAACTCGCCTTATCCTGTGCATGCTTTTTACCCTCTTGCATGCTCAGGCCCCGATCACTCAAAGTTTTTTTTTCATTCTGTCCTTCCTACTCCAACTCGTAGAAGGAGACTAAAAGGGGTGGGAGCGGGGGCTGAAAATCCTCCCCTCCTGTTTTACTTTTTCAAAAGAAGGAACAGAGAAGGGAGCCAAGTGAAGATTTTTCCCTATAAGGCTCAGTCAGTTCATTTATCACCAAGGGCATGTATAAGTGGAATTGGGAGTAGAACTGGGATGATATAGTGTGTCATATTGCTGAAATTTAGTTTTTGAACAAGTTTTCATGTATTCAGATGTGTAATGTGGATTTTTTTCATTCTGAAATGTTTTTATTGAAAATTTCTCACTCATTTTTAGGAAGGAGTCATTGAACCATCTGACAAAAATCTGTTTCCTGAATATGATTGGCTGATTGGAAACCACTCGGATGAGTTAACTCCTTGGCTTCCAGTAATAGCTGCTAAGTCTAAATTCACAACCCGCTTCTTTGTCATTCCATGTTGTGCCCATGACTTTGATTGCAAGTATCGAAGAAAGTGTGCAGGAAAAAGCCAGTATTCAGAGTACTTGGATTACATAAAAGAAGTGGGTACTGTTTGTGGCTTTGAAGTGTGGCAAGACAAGCTGAGGATTCCTTCAACTAAAAGAGTTTGTCTGGTTGGTCAGGAGAGGACATACGGAGAATCAGAGTCCCCTCATATTTTTCAAAAGATTGATGAATTTGTGAGAATGAGAACTAACACCATCACTAAAACTCCAAAAAATCAGGAAAATGATACAAATTGGGAAAATCACAAAAGTAAGAAAATTAAAAGTGAAAATTTTGAGGATGCCCTATGGACAGAAAACTTTAAGGCTCGGGAAGCTGTGCAACCAGTGCGTAACTGTACACAATTGGAGAATAGCATCAGAGAAGATTTGGTGTCAGCAGTGGCAAAAATGCTCATGGAGAATAAGCATTTAGTTGAGGTAGTATTTCTTTGTTGTAATGAGTGATGATATTTTTAACGAAAGTAATAATGTATTTATCAGTGTTTAGTCTGACAAAAAATATTAATCATGCCTTTTTTAATGCAAGGAGTTCTAAAGTAGTTAGAAAGATATCCTTAAAAACATTACCTATAAATGATCTTTTACTTTCATAGCATAGTGGCCCTCATAGCATCTCTTCTAAAAAGAAAGGTCATTGCCTATTTCTGTCCATAATTACTTTAACATTGCTTACTTATATGCAGTTTTCTTTTAGCAGTCCGTGTTTGGTTCTTTATATCAACTCTTTTCATTTTGACTTCTCTTGTTCATTTTGGTATTTGAACATGTTGTGGTTGCCCTCTACCCCAGCACTGTTTTATCCGTTACCTTTTTTGCAAGTATATATTTCCTTTGGAAAATTAACACATTACTTTCTCAACCAATAATTACATTTATTTATTCCCCATAAGATTTTTTGATATTTTTTAATAAATCATTTCCCCTAGCCCATTTGATTTCAGAAGATAGGCATGCCATTAGCTCTCTTGACTCACTCTCATCCAGTGACACAGCAGTATTTCAACCACTCCTTCAGCACATGGAAATTTCATCAGGACCATTAGTGCTATTGTGCTTGAGGGGATGAGCTCTCCTACTAACCCAAGGTCAATGACACAGGTACAGCTAGCATTCGGCCACGTAAAAGTTGTTGATAATTATATTGTAAAGCAGTTTATGTTCTTACAATTCTCTAATTATATTGTAAAGCAGTTCATTTGTTGGAGCCTTAAAAAAAAAAAAAAAGGGACATCTTATATTAATGTCATCATTAGTTAATGAGTATGTTTTGATGCATTTTACTGGTGTGAAGTGTGTTCTGAACCCACTTCTCATGATGTGGCCAGATTATGTTGGAAAGGTTTGTATGCATTGCAAATGATAATGTGCCTGTAGACCCAAAGTTAGATTTTCACTGAATCATTAAAGCTATAAATGCTTATTACTTCCAGTGTATGCCAGCATAAGTATTATGAAGGAATAATTGTAGGCCATCCATGCATTAGCATGGTAATAGTGCATCTGTGTCTCTTCAAGTAATTTTAATGTTATCCAAGATTCTTTCTCATTCCATCCCATCATTTTGTTATTGGGGCTACAGTGTTTTCCACTGAAAACACTTGGACGTGTTAATCACGTCCTCTCATATCTTTTCGTTGTCCAAAACTGTTTTTCTCTTTGAATACTTTAACCTTAGCTCTTTAACCAAAAATATACTTAAGATGAATTTATGTAAACATTTTGGGTCTTTTCAAAGGTTTTCTGCTGCTCCTTCCCTATTTAGTTATATTCAATCCTTCTTTCATACCTTGCAGATGATGGCTAAATGTTGTGCTGTTTATAACTCTTCACAAGTACATCACTACAATCTGTTACTTTTTGACTTCTTTTATTGAACTGTATCTCTCTTTTTTGTTTGATATTTCTTCTCTGTTTGCAGCTCTAACTTCTTTATTGTAGATTTCACTGAAAAATGGTCTCTGAGCTGGATAGAAGGACAGAGTGGAAGAGGCTTCAAGTTATAGGGGTCTGAACATTTAGAAGGAGGGTGATAGGTGTGCATCTATATGAGCTGGATAGAAGGGTAGAGTGGAAGAGGCTATGAATTATAAGGGTCTGAACATGTAAGTGGAGGGTGAGAGGTGTTCAGAGAAAGAGTGAATTAAAATGACATGGTAAACACCTCTCACCCTCCTACATGTTCAGACTTAACTTGAAGCCTGTTTTGCTCTATCCTTCTATCACCTTCCCAGATATAAACATGACAACACATCTACAAGTGGTGGAAAAAGTATGTATGTGCACGCTCAAAGCCATGCCCATCTCTTATCTTATGCATACCTCACACTTTTCTCGTACACCCACTCCCCTAGCTCCATCTACTCTCACTTCTTGCCATTCTACACTTATTCTTTCCTAGTATTTCTTCACACAGGTCTCTTTTTCAGTTTCACTTACTTTAACCTCCATCTTCTCACTCATATCATGTCTCTCTCTCTCTCTCTCTCTCTCTCTCTCTCAAAAAAAAAAAAAAAAAAAAAAAAAAAAAAAAAAAACTACTACTACTACTACTCCTAATCTTCATCTTGTCTCCACCTGGTAATGATCAGACATCCCACCATCAGCCCCTCTCAGTACGTTCATGTTGAAGAGTCTCTTTTGCACACCCATCAGTCATTATGTAATCCAATAATGCCTTCAGACCATCTGTCTTACTCACCCACGTATACCAGGTTTGTATTCCCATGAAGTAATTTTATTTTCAGAATTTTAAAACTGGTACATATGACTTTATAGCCCAAATTGTCTAAACCAAAGGTTGAGATAGGCAAGAATGTCTTTGTGCCTTGGGACCGTGGAGGTAGCATGACTCTGAGTGGTATAGCCAAGCAAATGGAACCCCAACAACTCTCTGCCTTAAAGAAGTCCTGTGGAGGGTTACAAACATTATTGAAGAACCACAGACATATATTCAATATTCTTCATGGAGAAGTCACCTTTCAAGTAAGATATTAATGGAAATATTCATTTGTTTTAATCCATTTCAACATTTAACCTTATTTGTATATGTTTTTGATAATATATGTTTATATATCCATCTTCTACTTCTTAAATCCTGCCCCAAGAGTCCCTTATATCTTTATGAGGCTCCTGCAGGACTTATGAAGTTGCCTACATCCTCCAGACAGGACTGTTGGTCTTAAAGTGTTCTGATATTGTGTATTGTGTGCATCTGTGTCCAGAGATTGTAGAGCAGTTGATGTGTAAATATGTCGATGGAGACAAATATTTTACACCATGGGTCAGATTCAAACCCTGGACAAGGTGCTTGGCTACCTTGGCCACATGGAGGTTAAAAGGTGAGGACACCTGAAATCAAGTGTATATATACTTTCATTCCAACCTCTTTTACATTTACTATCAACATACATGAGTAGTAAATGTTTGTTGTCTTTCTTATGGTAGTTGCATCATGGGAATGAAGGGTCTTGTGATATGATGAAATGGTGTTTGTAGTGTTGTAGGGCTGGATGATGTTCAGAGTTTAGATGGGAGAGTGTGACTCGTGTTTGTGAGGGAAGTAGGTCTCTGATGTGTGTATGCCTGTTGGGTTGGAGTTTAAGACTTGAGTTAGGTCAGTTGTTTAGTATTTACCAGGTTATTT